>JAVQJL010101697.1:0-30949 GCA_036024295.1 Nannoperca obscura
ACACACACACACACACACACACACACACACACACACACACACACACACACACACACACAGTACCAGTCAAAAGTTTGGACGTGGGAAAACGTATACACAAAACCCCAAAACACACAGCAACCATCAAACTTGAACTGAGGGAACATGAAAGCAGAAGCTGATTTAAGATGACGGGATTCAAAAGGATGCAATGTGCGATGACCACACCTTTTCCTGTAGTGGTAAATAGCTGGTAGTTAGATAAGCGATTACTTGTGTGTGTGCGTGTGTGTGTGTGTGTGTGTGTGGGAGAGGGGGGGGGTCTGTTTATGTTGGAAAGTGTCTTCATGAGTGAGGTCAGAAGGTACTGGAGCTCATGCCACAGCCTCTGTCTCCACGGTGATGGAGAACAGAGCCTGCGGATAACAGTGGTCGAAGTGATAAGGTCACCGTGGCAACGCTGTTGTTTTGGACCGCATGAGGACATCATTGTGAGCGCAAACAGTGGGAACTGCACTTGAACGTAAACTGAAACAACCTCTTTAAGTAATTCTAAAAACAGTTTGGGTTTGACAATGTTTCCCAAACAGAAGCGAGATTGCTCGACTTTTCTTCTACTTGTATCCTTTACAATCGTCTATAATTTAGTTGAAGCTTCATCCATTCGCCTTCAGGTCTACACACAGTAATGATGCCACCCACCCATACAACTACCGATCCATGACAGACCACAGTTACGGAAGCCAAATTAGTGGTCTGGCTTGGGTTTTGCTCTTCTAGCATTTGTCACGAAAATGTCTCGTGGTGCAGATCCCTTATAGTTAGCACCGGCCTCCATCACTGAGCCGCTGGAAACGCTTGTAGTGGCTGGAACCAAAGTTCAAGACAGAAACAGAGTTTTAAAAAACAGATATCATCACCTAGCAAAGTAATAATGGAGGGGTTTTCATCAGCAGGTCCGCCGTAACCTTCCCATGAAGAACAAAACGTATTCTGTGCCGATGCGAACGACCACTCGTACTTTTAGATCTTTTAATACTCAAGAACAATGTCATGCGTTAGTCCCTATGACCAAGTATTTAACATGATACAACAGTGGAACTGCACGGAGAATAAAATTAGAACAAATGTTGTAACGGCCGTCTTTGGGGACGCTGACGAAAACAAATAAATAATCCTTGTTTTCTTCTTTCACAAAATGTTTACTTTTTGCAGATGTGTGTGATCTGATGTGGTTTTCACATTGCTGAGCCGGGCTTCTTGCCAGCTGTGGGAGGCCCTCGCTCTCCCTGTTGCATTGTTCCGACACGTTTTAGGCTCGTGCGCTCTCGCACACAGACCCGCAGTGCAAACTGCTGCCTGGTCCTCCACACTCCAGACCAAAACCACAGGCAGGATGACTGTGGCTTCGATGGTCAGAGAAAGCAGAGGGGTCCACAAAAACAAACGCTACACACACGAGGATAAATACACCGATGCACCTTTGTGAAGCAGAATAAACGAAAACACAGACTTAAACACCTTGGATTGAAATCATGTCTGGTCTCTTTTAAACTTACAAGTCTTTTATACAAACTTTAGTGAGTGAAATGGTGGAAAACCCAAAATGGAGGCCCTGGCTGAGGTTTAAGAGGGACATGACCATACAGCGCTGTAATTATATGTGCTGTAATGCTCTGTGGATCATACTGGTGCTGAGACACGCTGAGTCTTTGTAAAAAAAAAAAAAAGCCTGTCCACAAACCATGACCAGAAAACACAGCTTTGCATTGTAAACTCTCACAGTAAGAACACAGGCGAAAAACCTCTGGGTTCACAACATTACAAGGCTGCAGCTCGTAAGAAGCATAAGTAGCAGGTTCAAAATTCACACCATGTTCAATGACCAGAAAAGAAACATTCAGGTTTATGTTATTTGTCACATGAACGCTCTGCGTCCACAGTGCGGCTTTTTCAGTGACAGGACACTAATCAAACTCGTGAATGTCACGTGTAGTGTGATTTGCAGGAAATTAGCTGCTGAGGGAGCCAGGTTCTAAAATATAACAACAAGAATGTAACATTTTCTGTATTTTTTCTGCCCGTTTACTGGTCATATGAAGCTTCATGTCATATCAAGTGTAGCGGTGTTCTCCTTGTACCCTTGATTACAAAAAACAGTGTGTTTCAGAGTGATATCAAAATACAGAAATGTGTTTATCATATTGTGTGCACGTGTCATGTGATGATGTAAAAAATGTGATACAATGAATGTCTGTGCAGAATCGTCTGCCAATCCACCTTGCGCATGTTGAGATATTACACTGAATAAGGGAAAATGGGACCTGCTTGTGGCACTAAATGAAAAGTAGGAGGATCACCAAACTCATTAAGATTCATCCTCAAAGGCTCCATGAACGTCTGCACCAAATTTCATGCCAATCCATCCCACAGTTGTTGAGATATTTCAGTCTCAGTGGGCCAAAGATGCGGACCGACCACCAGACATTGCTGCTAACGTGCCTAAAAATAAGAGCCAGGTTGTAATGAACTGCATGTCGTCCACAAATGACAAACACATTGACAACAAAACAGCACAATAATTCTAAACCTCACTTTTGATCGATCTGCTGGACTGTCCATTGTTTCAGCATGAATCACAGACGAGTTGTTGATTCAGACGCACACTTCCTCCTCATCTCTTCCTGTGCTTTACTGTCTAACTAATTCTCCACTGCCTGCTCTCTACACTCTGACCACGACTGTTTCTGTGAGTCAAGTCCTCCTGAATTTGCAATGTTCTTGTATTACTTTGTTATGCTTGTAATCTGACTAAAATAGTGCAATGATAGTTTTTTTTTCCTCCAAATCTCAAAATGAGTTCATAGGTATTTTATTGTAAAATTATTCAAATGTCTTCCCTGCTGTGTTTGACATGTGAGAAACGTCTTCATTTAGGTTGATTATTCTCTTGGTTAATCATTTTATATATAAAACATCTGAATGACACTGTGAAGAATCAGGTGTTTTGGAAGAGAAAATATAAAAATCATAAACAAATTGTTTGCTTGTGCTAGAAAGATAAGTTGACCTTCACAATGCACAGCTGAACAACACATCTAAACCATATTGTGTACAGCAACAATCATTGTTTGTGTGGAAAAATAGCTAGAAACATGCCTCGGAACACGCTGTGAGTTGTCCTGAGGCCGTAGTCTGCCCTTCAACATGTCGGTAACATTTTTAATTACACCATTGGCCCCTCTGATGTTTCAGTCCTAATTCTTTTTACACATCAGAGCATCGTCCTCATGCTCATTTTCCCACCATGACAAGCACATTTCTTTAATCATAACGTCTCTCTTCTTTTTCCTTCATATCGCCACAAAAACTAATTATTTCTGTCCTCTTTGGGGGTCAGAAAGTTGTGGGAAACGCTGCTTTGAAAAAAATACATTCATAAGGATCTTTAGCCTGCAAGTCTTTAGCTGATCTTCCCAGGATAAAACTATGCAAAGGCCAACACTTATTCATCCATATTTATTAGTGCGCAGAGTTCCCGAAACACATACAGAACAGGCCGGTGAGGTCGAGAGCCTTTGAAATGTTCAGAGGAGCTTAAGAAAACAGAAACAGCCTCCACTGAACTCTTCACCAACTGTTGATGTTTGTGTCGTCTCTAAGCCCAATAACTATTTGTTAAGAGGAAAAAAAGTCAGTAATTATATTAAGCGAGTGAAGTTACTGAATTGGGTGAAAGACTGTGTTTCTGCAGTCGTGGTTTGGTGCTTTCTCAAACACTTGTTTTGTCTTGGACGTGTATTGATCTTGGGCAGTAATGTTGTCTCGACTGCCAAATTGAAACGGCGTATGGGGCCACCGCATTGATATTTAATTTATATTCTCCCCATTAATGAAAACGATATGATATCCCACCTGCAGAAACAAAAAGCATTACTCATTCGAGCTGCAACTCTAACTGTGGTCTGACTTCTTCTATTATTTGTTTTCATGAGTCAGAATAGGACCAGGTTCGACTTGAGTAAATCTGGTTTTGGTCTCAAATTGATCTCAAACCCGTCAGAAACTCTTCTCGGACCTGGTTTTGAAGTGACACGGCTGCAGCTGGAACTGCCTGTGTTGTCGAAGGCTGATACACAGTGGGTTATTTATCTGCTCCACTGTTGTTCAGAACCTATTAAAAACACATCAGTGAGCCTCACTGTTAGACTGGGTGACATGTTCCTTTATGATGATGAACACAGGGATTGTAGTTTATTTTGAGTCCACACACACCGTCCTGCTGCTTGTAAATGCTCACTAAATGTGTATTAATCCGCAGCTGAAAATAGTGCCCAACAAATCCACTATTTACTTCTATTTGTTAACAGCTGTTTTAGGAAGATTTTTAAATCAAACCATATCTTTGTGAGCTGTTTGTAAAGACTTATGTCTTCAACAGGAAGGAGCGGGTTTGGAGACACAGAACTGAAGACAGAGTATTTAGAGACAGACGACTTTTCATTTGTTAACAAAAAGAAAAGATATAGAACACAAACAGACTCGCCCTTTAAATCTATAGCTGAAAAGAAACCCAGCAAATATTTGACTAACACATCAATCATCACTCAGTCACACTGTAATTATCTATTGTCTCGTTGGTGCAAAGCCTGGCGCACGTAATGGCCGCGGGGTGTCATATGTGCATTGTGAACATCTGGATGTACTTCAAGTGTGGCGACATATGCAAAAACAATCGGAATCTTTTTCACAGCTTTGCCAAACTTCACAGTCCGTCGCTCACAGGCCAGTCGATCGCTGGTGTGCAGTTCTCCGATCGCTTGTTCGTCTTGTAGTTTCTTACGAGGGGAAACGGGCGATCAGACTGCAGCCTCTACAGGGGAACCGCTGAACCACTGCAGGCAGCCAAAACTGCCAATTCATCACAAAACTTACTGTATCGAACATGGACATAAACACAGATGTGCACACACAGACCGTGCCTGTTCCAGGTACCTCAGCACACACACACACACACACACACACACACACACACACAGGCACACAGCTTTCTTTTCTTTCCATTACAACCTTTGTTTTGGCTGAAGACTGCAGATTGCTTACTCTTGTGGTCTTGACCCTCGTGGTAGGGGAGCTGCTCTGTTGGAGAGGTGTGAAATCAAACCCCATCTGCTTTGGAAAAACCTACCACCAGCACAGAAGCTGAACGTGCCACAGCGTCTGCAAGACCCAGCTACAAACCCACTTCCAATCATTTATTCTGCACTTAATACGAATTTTCTTTGCTGAATTGAACGCGACCTACTGTACAAAAACAGTCACAGCAATTCTGAGTTTTCTTAATAAATGTTGGATAAAATATGGGCTTCTTGGAGGGTCTATGGCGACTAACAACACTGTACTGTCTCTGCGGTGTCTGAATAATTGCACGGGAAGCATCATCCTTTACTGAGACACGAGGTTTAAACAGCGACATATTTCATAGTGTGGATAACGTTCCCATGCAACAGCTTTAATGTGAGTCTTTAAGTCATGGTTGTCTGAAAGAGAGAGCAATTTACAGTAACAGACTTTAACCACGCCGCATCTGGTTTCGATTAAGACAACACTTCTAATGTGACTGGATGGCCGATTCTTTTCTCTGTCTCTCTCTCTCTCTTTGCAGCTGCTACAATACAGCGAGCTGGCAATCATTGGAGCTGGTGTGGCACTTTTAACCTGTTGTTGTTGTTTTTTTGTCATTTGTTTCCAGGATTAACTTATTGTTCCATTTCTTCTCTAAGGGAAAAACAACGTGACACCTGGGTGATTTACCAAGTGTTGCTGCCTGAAGGGTGCTACAGCCGCACACTGTTAGACAGATGTGCTTCTCAATTAATGCCATGTGGTCAAGCATCTGCTGTAACTTGGACACCTAGATAACCAGGAAAGGCTTGGGCAAAACATTAGGAGAGTACCAGCAAGACAGGTAGAGTTCACCAGAATCGTTATCAGTTATTATCTCTATTGGCTATTTATGTCTATAGCTATTTCCAGGAAGTACAGCCTGGGCCAGTAAATTCCTAAAGTTAAACCCCATTGATTTACAGGCCAACCTCTGGCACATGGTGTGCTTCCTTTCTGGAGGACGAGGTGGAAACCTGTAACTTATTAAAGTGATCATTTTAGAGCTTTTTAAAAGCGCCCTCTCCCTCTCTTTCTCCAGATGGGCCTCATCCTGCAAGCATCTGGAAGTTAAAGCCGTATTTTCTTCACTCAAAAGCTTCAGCCACGTGTGCTACCCTGAAGGTGAACCCTCAGAGATGTTCCTTTACTTAGCCTTTTTCTCCATGCTCTTCCCAGCAGCGTCACTAGACTGAAACTGTTTCGAACCCGACATGAGGTGCCATTAATTCCCTTTGTTGGGCCGCCTCGTGGCTACAGAAAGATGAAAGCAGGCCCTGCAGAATGTGGCCGCTAATTGAAATCCCTGGCACAGTCGTCCGCATTGTGCAACACATTAGCCTCTAGGGGCTTTTTGGCATGACACCTGCATATCTGTCCAGCACAACAGGAAGACGAGGGGCAAAGAGGAGACAAGAGCCAGATACAAGTCACCACACAGGACATCCTGGGCAACACTGAGAGGGCAAACACTGTGTTTGGTAGCAGGGAGAGAAACGGGTCCAGCAGCCCGTCGTCTTGTTAGGGTTTGATGTTCCGACTGAAGGAAAGCAAGTGGAGGGGAAGCTGTTAACACTTTTCTTTTTCTGGATGCCCAGAGGCAAGCAGAAGCAGCGGGAAACTCAGCAGGTCTTCTGTGTGTCATGGAGAAATATTTTATCACATTGAGGCGTCTCCGGGCTTTTTTAAGAAACTATTTGTCACTTAATGAGCAAGTAAGAAATTTAGTTGTAATGTTAACACATTGCAAAAGTTACCACAGAGTATCTTGTCAGCACTTTACTGACGATGTCTTTGAAGATAACATGCTTCTCTCATTACTTTTTAATTGACTACAACTCCGTGGTTCATTATGGTCTGTCTCCAAATAATAATGTCATCTCTTCAGCTGAGTTTCTTTCAGGTTTCTTCTCCAGGAAAACAAGCTTTCAACTAAATCAAATCCTGTCCCCGCAGCCCGTCAGGTCCACGCTCTCTTCTCTGACTTCACTTATCTGTGGGGAGCACCAGGGGAATGAAAACTGGGACAAACAATAGGAAGCCGAAAGGAAACATCTTGCATGTACATCCAGGTCTGCATCTCAACAGTCTCTTCCTCTGACATGTAAGTGACAAACAGAAGTGAGTTGGAAATAAAAATCAGCCGCCCAAAAGGAAAAGTCCTTCAACGATGCCATCAGACATATACTGGCTCTACAGCTCCTACTTTTTTTCAACAGCAACCTTTTTTTTGGCTTCTTTGTCCATTTGAACAAATAATCCCTTTTCTTTTTTCCAAACAGAGCTCGTGTTGTTCTGAGTAATGGGGACGCTGACAAATAGTGATGATCTGTCATCCTGCCTTTCCTGAGCCTAGGTTTGTCTTTCAGAAGTGGCCTGGAAAATGGAGTACCAAAAAAAAACAACAAATCCTCTCATAAAGTGCAAGATGGACGACTCAGAGAGCCATAGTTTAACACAGCTGGTGGAGTGGATCTGGGTCTGAGCTCAAGAAAAACATCAAGAGTTCTAGCAGTTTATGTCCACGTGGTCCCAAGCATGACACAAAGGCCATTTGTTTTTCACATGCAAAACTCACATCTTGTATGGTAAACTCATGATATTTCATCTCATAACTGGCTAAATAAACACGCTGGGCTCCATCTGCACATTTTCACTTGGGTGAAATATTAAAAACAAACAAAAACATAAACATAACCCCATTTTAATCACAGCTATGGAAACAAAAAGCGAGAAGCCCTCTGGGCCTTGAATTTGGTGCTGTATTTCCTCTAATTCTACATCACGGGTTTCACTTGGTTCCAGTCATCCTGCATAGACACCACAGCGAGACATAGACACCAGTGAAAGCCCCTGAAATCTTAATGAACAATGTCTCCACTGCTGCTCCACCCACCACCCCAAACACCGCCTACCACCCATCACCCACCAACCACCAACGTAAGCAACTTCAGGAAAGACCCTCACCACAGTACAAGTAGTCTGTGGTCACTTCATCAAGCCGCCGCTGGCTCCTCCTCCTGTTCCAGCCCCAAACCCCCCGACCTCTGCTTTTTATGATCGGTTATTTGAGCCAGAGCCCAATGAATCTGTACATGTTCCACAGCCAGAGCAGAGCGAGCGACCCAAAACCCCCGAGCTGGAGGGCTGCAGTCGAATCTGCTCCAAATTACTTGCACGGCTGCAGAGCACATGGGGTTGAAAGGCTTATATAAATCTGGGGTAGGAATATTCAACCCATGTCACCTTATTTTGAATTCCCTGTGCTCTCTGTCTTTTTCATCATGACTATTTTAGCATCAAAAATAGATGCTTGGGGAGTAGACAAAGGTCATTTATGTAACTTTCATAAGGAAAACTTTGTCACTGATGTATAAAAAGTGTGGGATGAATAAACAGAATTTCCAGTGACATTATGCAACTTTTTACACATAAATAAAAGTCTATTTTCCTGCATGTCATCCAGTACCACCCGCATGATTGACATGTAAAATGCAGAAACACCACAGTAATGACTATTTAGAACCAAGTCACCGAAACTAAAAGAAAACAAACGAGACTAAAGATGCTCTCAGACAGCGAGGCAACTGTGTTCTGTATTTAGAATTGGCGGCCTCCACCTCAGCTTCATGTCAATCCATCCAAAAATTGTTGAGACCTCAAATGTGAACCTCATGGTGGCGCTAGAGGAAAAGTCAGGGATTCACGAAAGTCGTGATGATTCATCCTCTGGGAAACATGAATGCCTGCACCAGATTTTGTGCCAAACAATCTTGTAGATGTCGAGATATTTCACTGGATAACTGAACCTTGACCTTTGACCTGCCGTTCCACATGAAAAGTCAGGGGATCGCCAAAGTAAGTGAGCTTCAACCTCTGGGGACCATGAATATCTGATCAATAGATCTACTGAGATGTTGCAGTCTGGACCAAAGTGGTGTATCGACCGATCCAAAGAGCCACGCTTCAGTCCAAGCTTCGAAGGATAACGCAAACAAAGACCTCAGGCTGTGATCTCACTTAAATAACACAAATGGTCTGTGGCTGTTGTGGTACAAGCTTGTCAAGAAGAATTGTGGCCTTCAAAAGACAACATGCACACACTCCGGGTACCCTGTATGGGGTTACAATAAATGTAAAAAACGCCCAGGAACTGGGGATCAAATTAACACTAATGCCTCTTGCCTCGGTTCTACTTTTGTCTACTTCTACCTCATCTCTTTGTGTCTCTGGCCAACGTCATCTCCAACTAAAACATATCCAATAGCTCAAGTCCTCTCCTGGACAAACAGATGGTAAGTCAGGGAGATCTCCAGCTGTCAGACAAGAGACGGGTGTGTTGCTCCACCAGACAAAAAGAATAAAGGGTCACCATTATACCACTGATAGCTGAAACTAAGAGTTTTAAGTGTGACATGCTATTTTCCACTAATGGGGATCTCATATAAAGACAAGATTTTCAATTGGGTTACTTTTTGCATGCAGAATTTAACTCATGAAACCAGTATATGTTCATAATGGCACAGTGCTTTCAGGAATACTTGGAGAAGGACACAGGAAAGTTCAGTCTGCAGTCAGAGAGACGTCCTGGCGATTTGTGGTTGCCAGAGCAGATGTGAGATCAGGAGTCCAGAGCAGGTGTCTAAGATTTACTCTGATCATTTATCATATCTGGCTTTCCTCACAGATGTTTTTATGCCCTAAATGGTGCCAGGGTCTCTTTAATCCAAAAGTCTTCATTCACAAGTCACAGACGTTAAGTGCAATAGTGCAAACGTGCTGGATTTACAGGGTGATTTTACAGCTCTACTGAGGAAAAGAAATGAGGAGTTTGTGTCCAACACAGTATGCTTCGCTGTACAGCAGTTTATCATTTTATAGCTGTAAACTAACAGAGGATCAAGTCTATAAAAGTGTCTGTCAATTTGTCAACAAGTGACTCTGAACAACCTGGTGATGTCATTTCTGTTCAGTTCTGTTCGGCTCGAGAAAACAATGAGGACATAATAATTTTGTGAACGCGTTGTCAGTTAATCATATTCCCTTTGACACGGTCACACACGGTCCTCATATACACAAAACAAGCATGAAAGCATCAACGATCCCCTGGAGCCTCTCACATCTGCAGAATAAAGAAAGCGCTCCATCTCCATCTGCTTCAGCTGATAAACTTCACTGACAGGACTTGAAAGTCGAGTTGCACCACCACACACAGGATGTCGCACAGTCGCCGTGGCCACCTTGTCGCCACGTTGCATCGGCTTGAGTCACAGCTCCTCTGTGACCTGAAGACAGACTGAGAAATGGATCCAGAACTAGGATTAAGTCTGAACAACTTTGTGAAAATTAAACACAACAGAGGCAGAGGAGGAGGAGGAGGAGGCGAGCACTGAGGAAACGGCAGACCTACTCCCAGCAACTTCCTCTGCAATGAATCGATAGAGGAGACGTGCCAGCGGAGCACAGCTTGTCTGAGTCACGCTCGATATTTGACAGTAGCTGGAGGAGTTTTCAAAGCCAAGCCAGAGATGCCAAAAGACTTAGCCTGGGAGGAAAAATACAGCAAGTGCATAAAGTGGTGACACAGTGCCAGGAGCTCATTCGAACAAGTCATTTGAATCCCTCACTGATATGTGTCGGGTGTCACGTGTTTCTATGCTAACTTATAAAAGTTGATGGGACAGACAGATGGTTTTATTGTCAGAGTGCATTAACTGGAGGTCCCTTCACACGGAGCATATATGATCAGTATAGCAACAGAACACCAGACTGCGCTGAAAGATCCACCAAAAATGGTAAAGAAATGTGGAAACAAGTGGTGGAAAGTAACTAAGTACAATTACTCAACTGCTGTACCTAATTTTGAGGTACTAGTACTTCACTTGAGTATTACTACTTAATACATTTACTCCACAACATTTATTTGACAGATATAGTTACTGTTTAACTTGCAAATTAGGATTTATCACACAAAACACATGATTGTCTTCTAACATATGAAACTTTATAGTTTAAACTACCCAACAGTTTATAAGAAGAAGTCCCCATTCTGTAAAATGCTTTTACTGTCAATACTTGAAGTACATTTTGCTGATAATACTACATTTTCACTTAAGCAGTGGTGGAGGAAGTATTCAGATTCTTTACTTAAGTAAAAGTAGCCAGACCGCAATGTAAATGGTCACTTGAGTGTTATACTATAACTATTAAATCATTAAATGAAGTCATCCTTACTGATGGACTAATCTATATTGTAAGTTAGTTTGACCTTTAAAAGCATCACATTTCGGATAGATAGATACTTTATTAATCTCCAAGAGAAATTCACATGAGCTTGTTGGTGAGTATTAGTACAATATTTCCTCCTAAACTGTAGTGCAGTAGAAGTATAAAGTAGCATAAAGTGGGAATCATAAAATAGGGTTGTATTTACAGTACTTATAAATGTACTTATAGTCACCTTCCACCAATGCTCCTAACTAAAATGATTTTGACTGATGATGGAGTAGATTTGAGTACTCCTTCCACTGTTGTTCACAACTATCTGCAAAGAACCATCATTTTTTAAAGAAACGACATATAAAAGAACTGTAATCTTCCTTAATAGCATGTATATTGTACTCAGATGTGCACATTTTAAGCATTTTAGGAAATTAAATCCATAGCAAATGAAAACAACTCATAAAAGTGACTTACAACAGATGACTGCAGTTGCACTTTAAGCCCCTAAAAGGCAAATTCTTCGCAGAGGTCTATGTCGCATCTCTCACCGTGCATGCTGCACTATTCTCCACAACAGCACATCCCTTTACAGTCCGGACAGCATCCACAGTCACACATCCATAACACTAGTCTGTCGAGGCTATCAACAACTAACGGGCGTCATCATCATTGTCCTGAAAATGTTTGGCTTTCATAGAAAACGCCAAAGACTCCGTGACTTCTTTTCTGCTCATTGACAACGTTTTACTCACCTCGCCGGCCCAGAACTCGCGGATTCTCTGTCGCTGTGATATTAGCAGTTGGAAAACAACTTCCCAGGGACGAAAGTGAGAAGATAAAAAAAAAAAAGAAAAGGCGATTGTTTTAAGGGCTCGGGCAAAAATCTTCCAGCGGTATCAACATTTGGAAGAATGTACAGAGAGAGAATGAGACCAGTGGCATCCGACGGGGGAGGGTCCTGAAGTGGAGCCAAAGCAACTGGATAAAGTGTGACAGCGAGGGGACTGCTGGAGGAGGGAGGAGGGAGGAGGGGGGAGGTGGTGGGGGACATTGAGTTTAGTTTTTGTCTTCAGCAGACCTTGATCTGTAAGTGTGTGTTTAGGATTTGTTTTTTTTTGGGTGGGGGGGGGGGGTATAAATGGTCTGGTGGGATTATGCCGATGGAAAACAGAGGATCTTTGTCTGATTCTTGCAAGTGGAAACATATGGCTCAGATAGATAGATAGATAGATAGATAGATAGATAGATAGATAGAAATACTCTGGTATGTGTCTATACGGTAAATTTGAAGCAACGGCCAGCAGCTGGTTAGCTTAGCTTAGCACAAAGACTGTAAACAGAGGGAAACAGCTAGCCCGGCTCTGTCCAAAGGTAACAAAACACAACAACTGAGGTGAAAAGCACAATTTGTGGTTTGGGGGGCGGGGGTTACCTGCTGGACTATTTCTCTGCCGGGAGCAGTGACTTCCTGGAGTCTCCGCTGGTTGCCTGGCAACCTGTTTCCGTCTGCTGGCTGTAGCCTTACATTGAACGGACACATATGAGAGTGGCATCGACCTTCTCATGTAACTCTCGGCAAGAAAATAAATAAGTTTATTTCCCAAGATGTTGAACTATGTCTTTAATGGAGATCAATGGGGTAAAATGACCTTAACGGACCAAAGTGTTTGTTAAGGTGAAATTCTTACCTGCTGATGGCACTTAACAAAGGTTCAGAAGGGGAACAAGATAATTAGATATCATTAATATCCACCAGATTTCACTGAAGTCTGAAAAATTGACCAACAGCTGCATCTTATGTTACCTTATTGCTTTTAAGATGACACTAATAACACGTTAGCTACAAGATTTATGTTAAACCATGGGCATAAATCTGTCACTCTTCTGGTTTAAGGCTTTCCACCAGAGTTTTGGAACCTGATTTGCTCCCGTTCAACCAGAGGAGCATTAGTGAGGTCCAATACCGATGCTGGGCGATAACGCCCGGCTTGCACTTGTTCCAGTCAAACAAAGGTGTTGGATGGGGTTGTGCAGGTCAGTCAAGTTCACCAACACCTAATTCAGGAAGACATTTCTTAACGGACCTGGGTTTGTGCAAGTGGGTACTGTCATGTTGAAACAAAACTGTTGAAAGAATACTATTGTCTAAAATATATTTGTATGCTGTGCCATGAAGACTTCGTCAAATTAGAATGAATCTCAGACCCTCTTTCTCTCACGGACATACCCTATTGACAGCTGTGTAATAACCTCCTCTGAGATAAGTCAGTCAGCCTTTGCAACCAGCAGTTGGAGGCTTCCTCCAAAAACAGTAGGCCAGCCGTGATAACACCCCCACCCCCCTGCTGAGTACTGACACAGATAAACAACTCATGGATGGAGGCCCCGGTAGAGCAAACATCCTCCATGCACGGAAACAAAGAGCAGGAGGAAATAAAATGGTTTCCTGCAGGCCACATAGGGCCTAACCAGCAGTCCCAAGCTGAGGACACGGAGAGGGGGTGCCATCATTTTAGTAATGTTGTTAGTCGTCTTCACAAGGTCAGAAAAGGTATTCAGTGAACAGTGCAGGATGTAACTTTCTATCACACCCAAACAAGCATCAATCCTAACATTCAAATCTGGACTTCTTCATCCTGAAAACAAGGCGTTAGCATTTGCAGTCAGGAGTCTGTCTGGTTATGTGAGGCTAAGTGTCAGATCCAGATAAGCAGATTTTTGGAATAACAAGTGGCCTAATTGTGTTATTTAGTTTTAGGGAGAACGTGCTAACAGACTGAAAGGTTAAAAACATCGTCTGTTTTTTCTGGGACATTTAAAGGAAATGGATGAAATTAAATTATAAAAATAATGCATAATGACAACATGTGGATTTATTTTTTCTCTCATTGTTTGGGAATCAGAATCAGATCAGAATCAGAAATACTTTATTAATCCCAGAAGGGAAATTGCTTTTTGATACAGTTACAATGTTTTCAGTCAAGTGGAGAACAGGCCTTTGTAAAGGAGGATCCTCAGTCCTGCAAGCCATTTGTTGAATAATGCATCCATCAGATGTTGTGATCAGAGAGGAAGGCAGCCATTTACTAAACCAGTAAAATAACCCATTATTAACACAGAATGTTGCTCATTTGATGTATTCTAAGAACTCATAGTGTTGATGTAAATAGCATTACATGTTTGCACCTGGGATGCTTTGAAAATAACCACTTGAGTATTCAATGTTTTATTCTTCTTGTGTGAAATACTGCCATCTACTGACATACTGGTGTTTTATGGCTACTATATTCCCTGATCCTCCACTGGGACAGTCATTAAAAACACATGCTGTGCAGCCAAACATTTTTCAAACCTGCATAACTAAATTTTCCCTAAGAGACCCAAATGTTTTTAAAGATATCGGATATGTTAGGGTGAGTTTAGGGAAAATCTGTATAAAGTGGTGCACAAGACGAATAGAAGGTGCCTCAATAAAAAGAATGGAGAATTGGGTTTTCAGTGTAAACATGATATGATCAGCTTGTTCCAGCTCTTCGTCAAAGCTGTAAGTGATTCTGAGAGACAGGGTGGAAACCTTAAAGCTGCAGTAATGTGCAAGCATCACCACGCAGGTAAAGGTAGTTATAAGTAGGTAATTTCACTACTTACAGCTGGGTAGCTTAATCCATAATAATACATCATAAGTAATTAGGTGATTCATATTTTGTAATAATTATCAGAATTTACAAAGTTATTAACTTAGTGGAGTGAAAAGTACAAGCATAAAAGCGAAATACTCAAGTAAAGCACAAGTACCAGCTGATGTATTCTTTTGGTCAGTTTAGTGAGAATAATTTTCCATTTTATAAAATCAGATAAAAAACGCTCTCACCAAACATTTATTTTCAGATTTAATTATGAATGCAAATTGTCCAGCTGGAATATTATATAAAGTATAAAGGCTTCAACGGGATTTTACCATTATTTTTCTCCTTTAATTCTACGGAGAACTTGTACCAGTCCTCCGGGCTGGACGCATCTTCTCTGCTGCAAAATTACACCGGGAAGAAGAAAAAGTAGCAGCCGTAGTGACGTATTTCCGGTGTCATGTCAGCCTTCTACTCGAAGCCGCATGGCCGGCGACGCTTACTGCATTTTTAATACATGTTTTTCCCCCTGTCTGGCGGTTTTAGTGAAACAAGACGTTAAGAGGTATGTCCGGCTTTTTTTATTTTTATGTATGATGTGTTAGCTTTGTGTGTAAAACTTTAACCGACGAAAGGCTGTTGATACAGGCGAGTCGATGTTATGAGGCTGCAGCAACTCAGTCCTGTCAACGTCAGAAAGGTACTGACCTGAGACATTTAGCGTGTGGTTCATCCAGAAGAAACACAAGTACCGTTAACATCCCAGTAAACTTTGTAAATAGACCTTTGACTTGGCGTAATGACAGCAGGTTAAAAGATAAGTTCTCACAGACGTAGCTAGCTTCGGAGTTATGGAGCTGGAATATAAAAGAACTTAACTTGGTAGTTATTTAGTTTCAAAAAATGTAGTTTAGTAAAATGCCTGACTCGCGAGTTCTTTCCATTACTATTAAAATGCCAGCTGTTCTGTTGATCAATCATGCAATCATTTGGTCTAAACTGTCAGAAGATGGTTAATAATGCTCGTCACAAAAGTCCACAGTCCGAGGCGATGTCATCAAATTGCTCTTTTTGTCTGCGCAAAAGTCCAAAAGACATTCAGATGTCACTGTGTACCAGACTTTACCAGCAACTGTCTTTCATTTACCAGTAAAACAGATGCATTGTTTGGCTCCACACGTTTAAGGATGCATCAGTGTATTTTGCAGCAAGTTTGTTGGTTTTAGTAGTTCTGCCTAATTCCACTAACTGACCTCCCTCCAGATGGCTGAAGTTGTACAAGAGAAAAGTCGTGGCTTGAAGTTTGCAGAGCAGCAACTCCTGCGTCACGGCTGGGAACGCGGTAAGATACTCTGACACTCCTTTTGTGCCACGTGTGAGACTCTGGAGCAGATTTCTTATTCAGTCCACTCTGTCCTCAGGTAAAGGACTGGGGCGAGCTGAGAACGGCATATCCGAAGCTATCAAGGTCAAAGTTAAATGTGACAAAGGAGGGGTGAGTGACATTTCATTCCTTCACCTCATTTTATTGCATTAATGGTGCACAGCTCTCACTGGTTGGGTCTAAACTCGTCTTCTGTAGAAAGCTGTTGATCGTAGACTCACGTTTGGCTCTTCTCCACCAGGTTGGCCATAAGGAAGGGGAGCAGTTCACCTTCCACTGGTGGGATCATGTCTTCAATAAGGCCTCTTCCAGTCTGCAGGTGGAATCCGATCAGGTAAGTCCCGCCTTCACGTGGCTGAACATGCAGTCAGAGACTCTCAAGCACAACACGATCAGGGGACCGGACACGTTTAATCTTAAGGTAGTGAGTGATGCAGTCGTGCTATGTTTTAAAAAGGTCTTTCCTGTGACGTTTGGACATTTGAATGTTTATTTTTCTAGAAGGAGAAAATAATCACTTGATGTATTCAGATCATCTATCAGTCAAACATTTGCAGAGGTTACCAGCTGATTCATGACTGCGAAACTAAACACTCACTGATCTCCACTCAGTGGAGAAGGTGAAAATGTTGCGTACACACAACATCCCATCATCTCAGTCTAAGGAAGATATTCCTTTATCCATGCTAAAAGTTCTTATTTTTATTTCTTCTTATTCTGTTACCATATACCAAAACTTGCATTTTGCTATTAAGAAAGTTACAAACTAACAAATTAGTTTGAGATGAAAGACGATGTTTAATGATTGCTTGAAGCAGGTTTGTGTCTCTTGCTGATGTTGAAAGCAGCTGCACTTGGCTGCTCTATCTGATCAGTGTGGGAATGTTTTTAGGAGCCGCTTGTCTGTTAAAGAAATCTATAAGTCCTTAAACTCTGAACTAAAGATCTCTCTCCAGTCACTCTGGACTCAAAGCTGATTGCACTGATCAGTTCCGCCTCTCTTGTTAATGAGTGAAATCACCTGGTTTAGTCTCCGACAGAAGGTCAAGTGTTTTCTGCTTTTCCGTGTGGTCCAGGACGGCATTCAGTTGAAGACGACGGCGGCGGAGGAGGAGGATGAAGAGGATGGGACGATCTCCAATAAAAAGCCACGGAAAGCCTCGCTGGCTAAAGCCAAACTCTACGGATGCTTTGTCAAGGTCATCTGTTTATCTGCTTTTTATTTACTGGGTAAACATCAACGGTCTGTTGCACAGAGGAATACGCTTTTGCTACAGGCAGTTCTCGTTAGTAGATTCATTTAATAATTCAAATAAACTGCTACAGACAAGCTCAAAGGACCTGCGCCAGCAAGACGCATTCTGGACATGAATTGTTTCGTTTTTTTCAAATCTGACTGATATGATTCTGGGCTGATAATAATGTTGGATGTTACTTCCAGTCCGCCACACTGCTGTCAGGTCAGGAGCAGCCGGAGCTGAAGCCTTCCAGCTCAGACAACAGCAGCAGCTCGGACGAGGAGGACGACCAGAGACTGGATCTGTCCAGCACCACCCAGTAAGAACTTCATCAGACGCAGCCTTTGTTCACGTATAATATAACTGATTACAATTATCCCATCTTTTTCTGGTTTTATTAGTGTCAGTTAATAATATATTTAAAATAATGTTTTACTGTCCAGGGGGACATGGCATGTTGAAACCATAGAAATAAACCAGACAAATGCCATTTTCTTATGTCTGCGTATTCTTCTCGTGGAAGGCGAGATCCTGTTTGTTTTTTCCTCATTTAATCACTTAATATTCAGTGAAGGGGAAATGTTTTAAAATGCCACCAAAGAACAAGATCAAACTATTGCAGGTATATTTTCTGCTTCTAAATTTACCTCTGATGTCGAGAGCCTCTGCGTAGCCTGTACTCACATTGTTTTGTACATAAAGTTTTCAGATTTGGGATTTTATTTGTTTTCACACACGTGGATATAACTTTGATTGTAACCGTATAATATCAAACTCAAATTTAACACTATCAGTTTGTCAAAGGATCACTGGTGCTCTACAACTTAAGTTCTTCACTGGTTCTCGACAGGCTCTCCGATGCTGATATAATGAAGGCCTGTGGAGGACGCACGGCTCACAAGTAAGTTCGTTCTTAGAATTCGACTATTTTTATTACATATACAAGTATGTTGTAATATTTTTGAATACGTAAAGATTGAAGTTTTTTTGTTTTGTTTGTTTGTTTGTTTGTTTCTCTAGAGGAGCCAGGCACGGCTTGACCATGAGTGCCAAGTTAGCCAGGCTGGAGCAGCAGGAGGCTGAGTTCATGGCTAAGTATGGCAAGAAGAGCGAACCAGCGAGCGCTTCACCAGTTTGTGTTACACCGACCTCCCGGTCAGCTGATCAGAGAGCCGAGAGGCAGGAGGAGACGTCCGAGGACTCTCCTAGGAGGAAGAAGAAGAAGAAGAAGAAGAAGGAGCTATCCACTGGAAGCATTAATGAGCTAAATGGTGATGAAGTGTCTGCAAGTCCTGAAACCGACGTTAAACCCAAAAAGAAGAAAAAGAAAAGAAGAAGCAATGAAGAAGACGGAGCGCCTCCGCCTGCCGCTGAGAGCGAGAGCCCGGAGGAGACCGCTGAGCCGCACGCCGACACAAAAATGAAGAAGAAGAAGAAGAATGAGTCCAAACGCCACAGTGAAGAGGAGAGCAACAATACAGAGCCGCTCCAGGACTGTGTCCCAAAAACCAAAAAGAGAAAAGCTGCTGTTACATTGGAGGAAGCAGAAGTTACAGAGGAGGAATCAACAGTGAAGGTGAAAAGGAAAAAGTGTAAAAAGGACAAAACATCCATAAATGACAAGATAAACGAGGAGGCACTTCCTCCAAAGAAGAAGAAGAAGAAATCCAAAGAGTAGCGTTTCTCTGGTGACGTTTGTGCCAAACATGGACTTCATGGAGGCTGTGCTCTCTGATTTGCATTAGATGTTTTCCATTGATTGATCTTTAACTAGTAATTCAGACCAGTAACCAGACGATGACATCCAACAGCACGTTGCCTGTGTTGACCACTTTATATATGTATTTTAGTGGAAAACGAATATGAAACGAGAAGAACTTAGTGTTAGTCTTTCATTATTTTAACGTAAGGCAAAACATGGAAGTGCCATCACAGAGATGAAACTCCCAGGATGACGTGAACCTAGAACTTTATTTGCAGATTAAATGATGTGAAACTGCACGTCGAACTGAGTCAAACTGCACTTGTGATTCTTTCAAATGTACAAACCTTTTCTATTAGTGGTTCAAAGGTCCCGACAGTTCTTTGGGGATGAACGCGCTACTCCAAATGCAACCAAAGATACAACAGTATCGACGTGTAAAATGTCAAACTCTGCCTTTTTATCTGTTTAATCGGGTTCAGAATCCAACTCAGTCCCACAAAATGTCCAGATAATGTCCTGTGTTGTAGCTCCATGTGCTTTTTCTCAGCTGTCTGTCTTTTTTTCTAACTTTCTAAACTGTGAGTTGCCCCGATTTACTAAATTGTAGAAATGGAGAAATCTTGACGTTTGTGACAGGAAGGACATAAGGTCACGTACCAGCAGTTTGTCTCAATACTTTACAACAGATTTGACTCAACTGACGTATTAAGCACATAATGTTCCTGAATGTTAAATGACCTCTTGATGACGCATGTCCATAATAGTTTTTAGCTTTAGGGCATCATTTTAAACTGCGAGGTACATGCCTGATTCATTTTCACGAGGCAGAATAAATACCTCCCTGTGTTAACTATTGCTTCAGTAAATGTTATTTATATACAGGGTTTGTACAAAATCTTGAAAGTTTGGAAAATGCTTAACTTCAACCATTTTGTTTTCAAGGTTAGGAATATGCGTGAAGTCATATTTGTTTGTCACCTGGCAAATTTAGTCACAATGTAGTTGATGTGTGATGACGAAGGCATTGAGCCTGGAACATTTCTGGTTTAGGTACCTTGAAAGTGCTAAAAGTATTCTGTATAAACCCTGTAAATAGCACAACTTACACCATCAATGCAGCTCAAGAAGACAGGACAAAAGTATAATTATAAAAATGAAATTAGTAATGACTAAAGTAGGCAATGAATAAGAACAACAAAAAGAACGAGAAATGAATGAACAATAGCAACACATGATAAAAATATGTAATATACAACAATGTTAAACGTGACTAAAACATGATAGAAAATCTAATGTTGAGTATAAACCCTTTTTACCCTTTTCTTTTTCAGGGATATTTAGACACATTGGTCATTATGTAACAACAGGAACGGACCTTCGTTGCATCAATGTGCAAACGTTTGGTGTGGATGTTTCAGAAAAGCCCACTTGCTTAAAGGATTTAGAGTTTTGGATCATCGTAAGCAGCACAGAGCAGTGATCACATGTTCCACTGACTTCTATTCAGTGATACGACAGTGAATAACTGATATTTGGGTGTAATGGACACTGTTCTCAGCAAAGGTCACTGATGTCTAGATGCCATAATTCAGAGATGATTACATGGATAGATGATTCAATTCTCCATCGCCCACAACAAATCAGAGCTGGGCTCTTTGTATATATAGTGAACCCTTATCTCTAGTGGAAATCAGTATTTACAAGATTATGGCTAGAAATAAAATAAAACATTTTCAAACTAGATGTCTGTAAAAACAGAAAATAGCAAATAAAATACATCATCTTAGAAGGTTTTAAACGATAGTACAGTTCAACAAAATGATGAACACTTGCATATTAAATAACCCTTCGGCTATTTCAGTAAATCATTGAAAATGTCTGTTTTGCACGCTACATGAAGAGCAGAAATACTTTGAGAAAACATAGTGCTAACTAATTAGACCATTTCAGAACTGCCCTCTCACAGATGAATCTGTTCTGCATTTCACAGTTTGCTGGTTCCCAGTTGGCTGTAGGAACCTTCTGAGGGATCATCATTGCACATATATTAGTGGTAACGTCCTCCCTGATCCAGTACCTGCAGGTGCAGAACATGAATACCAGTACCTTTAGTAACATTTCTATTGCTGCTAATAGAACTAATAAAGCAAAAGTGTGACGAATAACAAAAGGGGTCAAATATAATGAGAATACAATATGTAAATTAGTAATCATGTTTTCTCTTTTTTAACAAAGCTCTCAACCACCGTTGTAGGAAGTGGCACGGCCTTGCTTAGCTGCACCAAACTAAGGTCAGTTACAGCCATCTTCTGTTTGTTGTCCAGTGAGACCTGCCGGAGTTAAATGTTTAGAAAAATATAGGCTTTCTTACCCCAGGGTGTCAATACGTCCATCAACCCAGGTCCAGTTTTTGTCACCAGTTTTATTCAACCCGAACCAGTATCCATGAAATTTGTCGAAGTAGTACTCTGTGTGATTACTCATGAATTCCTGTAAGTCGTACCAGTGGCAGCATCAATTTACCATGCACACCTTCACAATCTATACATAGATTCTCATCAGACATTTAAAACTTTTATTAATCCCCCATTGGGGAAATTGCAAGGCATACAGCAGCAAAGGTGATAGTGCAAACATGTTAGATATACAAATATAAAGTATTACAATCTGAATTGAAACTACTTCACGGGAGCTCACCTGTTCTTGTAGACTATCGATAACAGCCAGATCTGCAGCTGTGTCTTCGCAGTACTGCCGGCTCTGTCTCCACGTCTTCCAGGGAGCTTGATTGTTGTAAAACAGGTAGCATTTCTCCCCGAACTGGATCCAGTCTTTCTGACACGGCTGACACTCTGCATTCATGAACAAAGCAAAGACGGGGAACAAGATTGGAATGTGTTATTTGAAGTGCTAAATATCTGGCCAATATGTTGTGATATGTCGTCACAAAAGACACAAATATTGTAATAAAAGAAGAAAAAAAGACAGTGGACCCTTCACAGTTCCACCCGTAACTGGACGTTACATCCACCATTTTGTCAGATCAGTGACTAAACATCTTTTATCTACTCCCCAAAATCCAGCTAATTAGACAGCTAGTCTACACTTACGATGCATTTCTTGTTTAAAGACTTTCTGAACTGTAATCACTATTTTTGAATTTTTGTATTTAATCCAATTCTGGTAAAAACGTAAAAGGCCAGCTGCTGTCTCCAGCTTTAGTTTATCCGGCTGCATAGCTTTGCATCTGCTTCAATATTGAGGACTATTGTAAATTATGTGCAGGGGTACTGTGCCATAAATCATTCCTATGTCCTTTAACCAAATGTATCAATACACAGCTTATATTTGTGGGTTAAGAACTAAACATACTGTGTGGACAACACAGCAAGAAGGACTTACTCTTGTTTGGGCAGAATTCATTTACTGGAAAGGTGTTAAATTTCCGGATGACTCCCAGCGTCCAGTTGAGTTTGTCTGTAAAGCTGCTCAGCTCCTCTGTCTCATTCTTCAAGATGTTCCTCTCCGCGACCAGCTGCTGGTTTGATGCTGTGAGGTTCCAGATGTTTGCTTTCTGCTCGGTCATTACCACCGTGACTACGGAGGGAACGAGAAGGAGACGGCAGTCATTCAATCAGTGGACACATTTGATGTTATCAGAGCTTTAATTAGCCAGATTTTCCCTTTTTAAATTTTTTTAGAGACTAATCAAACTGGTAAGGAAGGCCAGCTCTGTCCTGGGACGCCCCCGCGAGCCAGTGGAGGTGGTGACGGAGAGGAGAATGATGCCCCCCCCCCCCATGCAGGACTGGCTAACATCTCTGAGCAGCTCCTTCAGCGACAGGCTGCTTCACCCTGCTGCTGTCAGACACTACAGCCTGCACTGCACACACAGACCGCTGTGCAATAACAATACCAATGAATGCAATTATCTATATCCACAACAATGTAAATTCACTGGGTTTCTTTGTAAATATATTTATTATTTTTTATTACTCTTTTTTCCCCGTATTGTTGATAAGCTCTTTCAGCATGCAATATTTTTGTTTTGATCTTTACTACTGCAGCCCTGCAATTTCCCCATTGAGGGACTAATAAAGGTTTATCTTATCTAATCTTATCTTTGAAAAGGCTTCTGCTTACTGCTGCATTTTAATATGACGATATCCAAACTTTAAACAGAAAAAATGACGAATTGTCACTGTGATTGATTAACTTTCAGGTCTTTGTAAGTTGATTTAAATAGTGTCCTGAACTAACCTGACAGCAACTGCTAAGAAATCCAAATAAAAATGGGTTTGGGCTTCGGAAATGTTTCAAAATAATGTTTCATACTGTGGGCTACACATGCCTTGTAGTTAATAGACTAAAGCATGTTGTATGTGTGGTCCCTCAATATCAAATTGGATTAAAAAAACTAAAGAATTAAATACAGACTCGAGCAGAAAGAAGGAAACAAATCACAGAAAGCTGAACTCACATTACGTAACTGTTTCCTTATGTTGTATGTCTAAACGTGACTTAAGCTGCTACAATTGTCCACTGAAATGCACTGAGTGTGTTAAAAAGAAACTCACTGTAGATGATGGCGCTGACGCTCGCCGCCAGGAAGACGCAGAGGATCCCCAAACACACAGCCAACACACGAAAGTCAGGGTGTGCAGCTGCTTCGCCATCTGCTTGTAATGAGAAAGCTCAGATTCGAATCATGGTTGTAATTATAATCCACTCATTCACTGTCAATGTTAGTATGGCTGGATGTTAAATTGTATTATTTAATTTTCATTTTGTCTTGTAACACTATATGTTTAGTGTTTTACTCTTTTCCTTCGGGATAAAATGATCGAAATGAACCACTGAACAACTTTGTGACCAATATACATTCTGACATACTGCTGTCATCACTTCTATATTAACACAGGGCAGTTTAATGAAAATGATTGTTTTTTTGGAAGCTTTCGGAGTAAATTTGGCAGAATTTTAAGTACTAAAACCACCCAACATTCAAGTTAGATGTTGTCAAAAATGCTCCAAGCAGAACAAAAAGAGCACATTTAGCTTCATTTGGTTTTATTTTCTCAATTTTTTGGAGGCATCGTCTTAAAACTATAATAATGAATCATTAGCTTAAAGAGAGAATTTGTACTTTTTCAATAAGCAGAGCATCATTTTGTATCATAATATAATGTTGTAGAGCTCAACTGATGAAATGAAAATACGACAATTTACAGATTTTATAACGTACCTGGTACAGTAGCAGGATCTTTAGGTTTTACTTCAGAGTAAATTGTCTGGTCCTCTTTTGTCTCTGAATGACAGTAATAAAAATAAAAAAACATGGGGAAATGATAAAACAATCCAATTTCAATCCACTTTTATGCATAAAGAACATTTTAATAGCAAATAGCAAAAACCTTAAAACAAAGACAATAAAAACACCAGTTAAATAGAGAGAAGGATGTTAACATTATTAATAGTATAATAATAATTAATAGTGAGGATTCTTCACAATGTCACAATGAAATTACTTCATGTGGGTCACAGTTTCGTGCAGAGACATAACGTCCATCATTCATGTGAATGTCCATTGGACGTCTGGATGAGAAGTGTGGGTCTGGTTCTGCTGGTCATGTATTAAATAATAGTTTTTCTCCATAGATTTGATGCACTTCTGGTAACTGTGCATATCCAGGTGACACTCACTCACAAGGTTGCATTTGTTACTTAAAACATGTGTATCTGCAGTGTCGCAGCTGAGCAGGGGAAATATTACAATAGGTGTGATGTGGATGGAAATCTATCTAATCTTTATTACTACAAAATGACAGCAGGTTTGAGCTTTTTAATTGATATTTTGAATTCCAGTGAAAACTGTGCTTAATTAAAAATAAAGCAAGAGTCACTTACCTTTTGGAGCTGGACCACCATTTTTAAAAACCACTGTAGAATAACAGATTTCTTCCTCCATCCTTAAAAGTCATACATTGCCGGACTTGTTTCAGTGCAGAGAATAAGAGCAGGCTGTGGTGTAAATGAATACAACATTTCCTCATTACCTCATGTAAGGTTCCTCTTCCACCTAACATAATAACGCTGAAGGACAAATGTGATTGTGTATTTGCGGGATTTAAATTACACAAGAATGTCTGTTTTGTCGGTTCTCGTAAGTCTGTTTCTGTAACGAACAAAAGGTGACGCATTTAGTCATTATCTTATTCTGATCTCAATCTTTTTACCATGTCATGTTTATTTCTGGTGGGTTAACTCACATTTGAAAATTTTAATTTATGGTCTGTCTTGTTTTAACACACTATGTTATAATTTAATTCATAAAAACGGCTCTGTATTTTTCCTAAAACTGCTGGGAGCCGTAGTTTTTAGCAAACATTACTCAAACAGGTGTAAATTGTGCATTTGTTGGGGACTATTTTCATCGGTGGATGAACACACATTTGGTGCACTAGAGAGTATGTATGGATGTTGAATGTGGGAATTGCAATCAAATGTGTACATTTTATTATACTGTATGTTTATTATTGAGGTCTTCGTTAAGGTTTTCTTATTTGCTGACATGAGGTGGGCAAAATATTACAAACTCAATAAAACACAATCCTGTACAACATCGCTAACTTTGACCTCAATGCTAAAACATATACAGTCGTTCATTATAAACTTGCTAAAGGTAGTGTTTGCAGTATTGCATTAGATTGTACTTGTGTCACTAAAGTGGCCACTGAGGGTAAATGTAGAAGTAATAAGAACAGATTATTACATTTGCTCAGCACAAAGTAGATTGATGATAACAGTCTTTATTGGGTTAGCTTCCTTCCTCTTTAATATGTTGTACATTCAAACCTGCTAACTCAAAGGTTATGGTGTACTCTGCAACATTTGTAGAGATGCATACTTGCAATAAATTATAAAAAGACAACAAAAAGAAAATGTGCTTGCACCACACATCAGACCCAATACAACAGCTTCCACAGAGAGATTGATAGCTAGATATTTTTTCAAATGTCAGATAATCGATTTGGATAATGCAGCTGATTCCTCGTCCGGTTTGATCAAGGCTCTTGTTTCACAGATCCAGCGGTTCCTCATGTTGCAGCTCACTTTGTGCCAGTTGGCCAGAGGATCTGCATTTGGCATTGACAGAGCACAATGTCCCTTGTAGCCATCATGTTGTCCTATCCAGTGCCTAGTGAAGAAACAAAATCAGTTGTCAGTTTGTGTGTCTGCTCCACATTTCAGGAACATACACTTGTTTGCTTTCTTGCGGGAGAGTTAGATGAAAAGATTGATTCTACGCTCATGCTCATATAGTAAATATATAGACATAGGTATATTTCGCCTACCAGCAAAATTATTCTGGTTCTGGGTTGAAGGTTGGAGTTGTGTATTCTCCAGGAAGTCACAGCCAAGCAACAGTCCTGCATGGAACCTCCCATAAAACCACAACTTCTCATTTTTACACTTTATAGTTTCTTTGTTTGGTTTTTGTGTATGTTAAACATACACAAAAACCAAACTCTCCTCTGCTTTTTACTCAATTCACCATGTGCCGCTTTAAGAAACCGTCCCGTTTCTGTTCATAACCCAGTGGCACAAAGTGTAAAATGCAGCGTGCAGGAGGGAAGAAGCTGCCGGCCTTCGTGCCGATGGTCTGGTTTGTTTAGTAATGATAAAGTTGCGTGTCTGAATTGCTGTGATTCATTGGGGGTTAAAATGGCTTTTTAAATGTGATAGTGTGTGTGTTTGTGCACTTACGTCATAGTGAAATTGCTTCCATCTACCCACAACGTGTTTTCCATATCCCTGCTGCTCAAGCCAATCCAGTATCCATTTTTGTTATTATTGTAGAATTTTGTGTGGTTATTGATGAATTCCTAAATTTGTGATACAGGTGTTGATTAAGAAAAAACACATATATGTCTCCACTATAATGTAATGAAAATAATATTGATAAAAATACATTTCTGCAGCAAATTTCATACATAAAGATGCATTAAAATGTGCATGTGTGAGAGAAAAAGGAACATTAAAAACAGCAGGAATGATTAGAGTCTCATTAATGAGATTTAAAAATGAATAAAATGTGGAATTTAAATAGCTGTTAAGCTTTGGTGGGATTTTAGGACAATTATAATGAAAGGATTAGTTCTAAACATTCAAACAAATCATCTTTTGTGTCTGTTTCATGTGTTCACACTTCTGGACACCATGCATCTCCATCTCTATGAAGACAGATAGAGCTGGAGCTTTGTTTGAGCAGGAAAATTGAAAATCAAATGAAATCAGTCTGACCTTTTCCTCCTGGCTTTCGATCACCACCAGATCTGCCTGCATTGCTTTGCATTGATCACGGCTTTCCTGCCAACCCTTCCAATAGCTGAAATATTCCAATTTCGAGAACATGTAGCAGTTCGACTGAAACAGCACCCAGTCGTCCAGACAAGGTTTACACACTGTTAAACAAGAAAATCATTTTCTATTACATATCAAATCTACATTATAAAATTGAAGAATACGTGTTTTTTTAATAATTAAAACTTTTTCTCTTTTTGACCAGGTAATTCTACTAAAATTAAAAATAATGTGCCAGAAAGTCCAAGCTCTTAAATATGAAACATGACAAAACCCAAACAGAGCCCAGCTGAATCATGTTTTCACCTTTCTGTGGGCAGTGGGTGTTCACCGGGAAGTTCTCATATTTCATGATGACTCCGATGGTCCAGTTGAGTCCGTCCTTCTCTCTGGTCAGCTCTTCCGTTCGTCTCTCTAAGTCGGTCATTTCTGTCCTCAGCTGCAGATTCTTTGCTGTTAAGTTCTTGGTTTCTCTGTACTGCTCTGACATGACCGTGTTGACTGCAGTCAGGGGAAGAAACCGTTAGCGTTGATGCCCTCACTTGTTGCTGTCAAACTGCCTCGAAAGTCCCTGAAAACAGGTAGGTAGCCAAATAGACTTACAGTGGACGCTGAGGGTGATGACGGCCGACACCAAGATGACACAAATGATCCCCAAACCTGCTGCCACCAGGTGAAGCAAGGTTTTCCGTGGAGCTTTCTTTTCATTTTCTACCAAGAACAAAAGCTATTTATTATACTGATTTAAAGCAAAAAAAGATCATATATGGTGTGTGTGTGTGTGGGTGTGGGGGGGGGGTTATCATGGCAAATTCCAAATGACCTGGTTCAACAAGATGTCGATCCCTTGCCGGATCCTCAATTTTCACCTCCTCGTAGATCGTTTCCATGTCGTTTGGTTTCTCTACAAAAAGCAAAAGAGCTTAAAGGAACTGAAATGTTTGGTGACTTTTAAATGTTACTTTCTGGTCTGCAGTGTGGCATTTCTGTATCCGCCGGTGGTATGTCCACTCTCACAAAAGAGAACTCTCCCTTTGTTCTGATGGCAAAACTTGACGTCTACCTGAGTATATTTTTCAGTGTTTAACTGTGATTATCCACGGACATTTAAAAAAAATACACAAATGGTAACTACAAGACCGATTAATAACTGATTCCTACGTGTTTTCTTTTCTTTTGTCAGACCAAGCATTTTTCAAAACCCACAAAGCTTAGTTTTTAGTTTGCTTCATTTATTTTTAGCTCCATATGCTGTTGGGCAACTTAAAAGGCTGCAATGCTGGGATGTTGCAGCCAGAAACATCACATATCACTAAATTAACTTTAAAGAGATGAAACAAGGAAACTATATTTCTAAGTTTAAAGAAACTTAAGTGTGAAATTCAGATTTAAAGAGGTTTAGAGGGATTGCTATACAGATACTACAAATACTGTAATTATACCCAGAGAGCAGGTTTACGGAAGTTGAGCATACAGTGTGTGCAATCATACACAAACCATGTAGCAATACCAGAATATAAATATACTCCATTAAAGTAAAGGTCCTGCATTTAAAATCATGTTAAAGTACAAATATTATCAGTGAAATGTGAAAAGTATTAAAAGTAAAAGCACTCATTATGGAGCAGTATTTAATCCTTCTTCGTGTCACTTGATTATTATTGCTGATTCATTACTGTGTCGGCAGAACTTTAATGTTGTAGCAACTTTAAACTGGTTAGTTTTACGTAGAATAGTGTCTTATAGTATGTTTTGTATCTAAACTAATACATTTCAAATTGTATCTATAGCTGTCAAAAAAACGTGGTGGGGCAGAAGTTTGAAGTGGCAGGGAAAAACACAAAAAAGTCAAATACAAGTACCTCAAATCTTTACTTAAGTACTAGAGTAAATACTTTCCACTGAAAAGCTCAGACAGCTCTGGGTTCAGCTCAGCATACACAACCAAAGCACAATTAATACTAAAGCTCCGAATCATAAAAGGGTACATGACTCACCATGTGTAGAAATACCATTAGTCTTGAAAGTCACTGTCACATAGTTAAGTTCTTCCTCCATTTCTTTTATCTGGTTTATCAGAGAGAGAGAGAGAGAGAGAGAGAGAGAGAGAGAGAGAGAGAGAGAATATTCACCCTGTACCTCAAAGACACAAACCACCAGCGAAGTTTAAACGCATGTTGTTGTGAGTGTGGTTAGGTTTGGTTCAGAGACGGAGATAAAAAAGCCGCAGTTCTTCTTTTTGGTTGAATGTTGTAAGACTGATGACTGGTGGTTTTCGGGGGTTCGTGTTTTTGACAGGCTCATTGTGGGCGGGAGCACATTTCAGCCTACGCAAGGCAAAGGCCAGGCCATCACAGGTGTCACTATGTGTCTGAACAGAACAGTTACGCATGCTTCTCAGCATGTCACACACGCAAGTGGCCGTTGCGTAGCTTTACAGTCCCTGACGGTTTGGTTCAGATGCGGGAAACCTTTCTGTGCCAACATGTTGTCCCTGTGTTGATGTGTGTTGAACGATCACCTGTCTGTCAACATTACTTTTATAAAACATTTTCAATTATAAACATTAATCACAACCTTCTGTAATAAAAGATAAGTAAAGACGTAAACATGTATGAACGTGGGGTTTTTATTCCACGTTCATGCCACTCTCTTGCTCTTCTGCCCTCTGCTGACTCATGATTCTCAGTTCCTGAATATTATCTGATAATTCATAATTAATCGATTCAGATGTTTCCGTTTTTCAATATTCAGAAGTGAAGATGATCGGAGGTGAATGGTGGTGGACAGATAGATCAATAGGCAGATTTGACCTTTTGACCTAATATGTTGTAACACTGTTTGTCCAGCAGAGGACGAGCTTAAACTCTATTTCCACTAAACACTACAAATGGATCCAGTCTCAGTTTGTTAGTTACACCCAGCTCAAACTAATGCAGTCTAATGCAGTAACTCCTCTCTTCCTCTCCGGAGCTTATAATGGTCTTTTTTGTTGTTGTTGATTTAACTGTATGATCATTTTGGAAGATGTAGTTTGTTGCTGCTGAATTGTATTGTATGTGTCCTCCCCATTTATATCAAAGAGGGTAGGCTAAATAACAGAAACGCCTCTCTGTATAATGTAACACAGTTCAACAGCACCACAAACGATTCAATTCAGTTCAATTTTATTTATATAGCGCCATATCATAACAAAGTTATCTCAGGGCACTCAATCACATGGAGCCGGTCGAGACCAACTTCCACACAAACACAATAAATAACAAAT
>JAVQJL010101699.1:0-21233 GCA_036024295.1 Nannoperca obscura
GTGTGGGTGTGTGTGTGTGTGTGTGTGTCCTCAATAAGAAGGCCTAAGAGGATGTAAATCACCCCGTCAAAATGCAGCGCTGTGAAAACATCCTGAGTGCACACTAAGGCACCCATACACACACACACACACACACAAACACACACACACTAGAATTGTCCATGCGAGATGAGTAATAAATCAGCTGGTGGAGTAAAGTGATGGAAAGAACAAGAAGTTAAATTAAACTGAACATAAGTGCTTTTCTTTGTCTATAAGAACAAAATATGGAAGTTTTTAACATGTACATCTTTGCATCACAGTCATTTTTGGATAAATGGATGAGTCAAATGAGCACTTATCATGTTTTGTCAGTGTGACAAAAAGTAAACTGACAAACCACATCTAACACGATCGTTTACAGATATCCTTTAAGTGTCGACCGCAAAACCTTTTTTAGACTTTTGTCTTGGAACATTTCATCAGCAAATCTGTCCGCAGTGTATCAGTTTTGTTTCCATTCTCCTCACCTCGGAAACTTATTTTTTGGGTTCCTGTGTCAGCGGTACACATCTGAAAGCGTTGCTACACCAGAGAGCTAAATATAACAAAGACACATCTGTGGCAAGAAGGTTTTGAAATCATGCAGATAAGCATTTTGTAGAGATGTGGGCTGTGAAAATGTGAACTTCTCAGTTATTGTAAGACAGCTTCCAGACAGGATGGTGAGTAAGGTAATGTATATTCAGGTGAGTTGGCTTTATTTGAAGAAACCATGTGATTCACTGGACTGAAGGTTCAGGCATTTTGAACCTTAATATTACGTTTCTCTTCCTGATCATTAGAGACCTGTAATTTGGGTTTTGATGGGTTAAAAGGTCCTTAGCCATATAACATAACACATGGCAAAGAGTACAATGTTAGTACAAACCAGTTTGAGATGGTCAAATAAATTCTAGGTTAGACCTTTAAATAGCAGTCCCCAAATCAGAACATCCAGCTGCTCTTTGTTTTAAACAACTTCCTTATTAAAGAAAAAAGTGTTTTAAACATATCCACATCATATATTGTCCTGTAGCTGTCATTGTGAAATAAAAAAATGCTTTGATGGCTGTCAGAGACCAATCAAGTCATGGGTCAATGGATCACATAGCAACAGGCTGCAAAGGCCACAGAGGAAGAGAGAGAGAAAGAGACACAGGAGATAAAACGCAGGAGGGCAAAGACAAATGCTTATCGCTTGAGTACCCTCGTGTCGGCAGCGCCATCTCTGACTGTCACCACCTTGAGTGACACACATCGGGGTTGAGGGGTCAGCAGGGGTGAGGAAGTGTGATGTATGTGGCTGGGTGGGTGTGTGAGGAGCTGTAAACTTCCTTGGAGAGGAACAATAAAAGCAGTGATTGCAGGACAGGTTATGAGCCAGCTTGACCAAACATTGTCTCAGGAACTAAACCCAGCAGGAACTAATCAAGACCTAAACGTCTCTTTATCTCATTAACTGTAAAATTTACACCAATAGCAGGTTATAAGCAACACATTTCGCTTGCTTTTAGTGTAGTCAGGAAGTCTGCTATAATTATAATTTAAGCATCAGCGACATGGAGTGAATTCATTGAATGCTGCACACAAGTTTGGTTATAAGTCAATATAGCTGATCACGACATAGGAGTTGTCATTGACCCACATTTGCTGTATGTGCATTATGTCACACAATGAATAAAATAGTGATTTTCGTCAGCAGCCTAAAAATGACTTCGGATGTTTGACTTTGCATTTGTTTAGCAACATAAACGATTGTGAGCTGGGTCACCTGAACACTGAAAACATGCAACATTTGTTTACATGCTCTATTTCACAAATGTAATATTTTTCTTTTATCATAAATTGACTTCCTGGTGAGGACCTTAAAAATCCCATCTTATAGTATTAAGTTAGATCAAAGAGACACAGCAATTGTGACACATGGGAAGTGTGGTTTTATATTTTAAATTAGAAATGTTGGTGGTCACAGTTGATTGTGGAGAAACAGTAATACGGTATAATCTCTCAAAGTCAAAAACACCAAAACACAATAGCAGCCAAAGTAAAGGTCATAGCAAAGGTGGAAAAAAGCGCGACAAAAACCTGCACTAACGCACAGCCAAAACCTCAGCTTCATGCCTGTGGCTAATCAGACAGGAAATAATGAACAATCGAAAGGACACTTGGCCACATGGACCAGACGTGTGGTGACAGGAAGGAAGCAAGGTGTGAAACGTTGTGTGCCACTGTATGTGTTTGTACATAATGTGTTATAGCAACAGCAACAACAACAAAAAAAGAAGCAATTCAAAAGTCCTCAAGAAGTCATTTTGACACATGATGATAAGCTTCATTAAAGGAAGAACAGCAGATTAAGGTGAACGGGGGTGGGGAGGTGAAGGTGAAAGAGTGTGTGAGTGACAGAACAGAGGATAGGTAGGGGGCAAGGCAGTAGGTGGGTGGTGTGACCATTGTGAAAGGATAGGCTACTGTTAGTCCGGTGGGAGCTGCAGAGGAGATTGGAGGTGAAGTGAGGGTGTGACTGACACATGGATAGAGATGGCTAGCAGGGGGTGGTAGGAGGGGGCAGGCAGAGAATAATGGTGGCAGGATGCGGGTGTGCTGCATTGACGAGGGTGTGTGTGTGTGTGTGTGTGTTAAACCAGAGGGGGAAGTGGAGTCTTTGATCAGGCTAATGAGCTGCCAGTCCTTCCTCCAGGGCCTGCTGGTTGGCTGGGGGTGTATGGACACCTGAAACAACATGGAGACCATGCATAGCCTCTGGTGGCACACACACACACACACACACTCTCTCTCTCTCTCTCTCTCTCTGTCTCCCTCACACACACACACACACACACATATAGTGCTGTGTTTACCTGGCTAATCCGAGGCTAATCTGCCTGATATGCAGGATGTGGGGATCAATTAAGGAAATGAAGGTGTGGTGATGAAGGGAGGAATGAGAAAGGAAGAAAAAAGAGAGGTGAGGTCCAGAATGAAATGTCACATTTCCAGGTCAATTATGGCTGTTCCTCCCCTTTTCCAGAACAAAGGGTCAAAGAAACATGCAGACCTTTTGGTAAAAAAAAGAAATAAATGAGCTCTTTGGGAAGGTTTATTGTTGCTTGGTGGTGAGAGTATTGGCGTCATGGTCACCTCCGTAAAACAAACAATGTATTTATTACAATAATCAGTTAAACTATTTCATATAAAGCAAAGGCTTAAATGTTCAGACGTAAATGTTTGGGCAATTCTAAAATCAAAACTATTAATGATCAAATCGTCCAAAAAAAGCTACATCAATAAACAATTATGTCACAGTTATAATAGTATAGTGTGTCATAAATAATTTGTCCAAATGTGTCTGTACAAGCTTCTGTTCAGCTGCGAAAAGTAAGTTATTCCGACTTACTTTTACTTTACATTTTAGTTGGAGTTTATTTCTTATTTTCTGGATGCAGGTATAAATCTCTAAAACAAACATCTATCATTTCACTCCTCCACGCTGCCATTATAGTGATATTTTGTGAAAACCTCATCAGAAAACCTGGTTGAGACACGAGATCAGGTTTCTCCAGCAGAAATCTAGCTCTGTTAGCCAGGTTTATCTTAATCCTTCGCCCAATCAGGTTTCACATTTACCTGTTTAAAGAATCAAATTACTGCAGACAGCTGGAGGTAACCAGGTTACTTAAGCACATGTAAATGGCCTGAGCGACACAGCTCATCTGATGCCGAAAAATATTCTATGTAGACTACAATGAGTGGAGCTGACGGTAAAGATTAATCCTTAGCTCCTGAGGCCAAAATGATTCTTTTAAATCAGAATTGCATCATGTACAAATACATCCTATCCTGAAGGGCAGCTTTTTATTTTTTTTTCATTTTGAGTTGTGTTTTTTTTTTGTTTTTAGTTACGTGCTGTAACTATTTCTTGGCCGGGTGCAGTGACTTCCTGGAGTGAGCTTTGGAACAGACAGAAGAGTGGTATCTATCTAACGTATCTAACTCTCGGGAAGAAAGTTTACTTGGCAAAATGTTGAACAGTTCCTTTAAGACAACACATGACACTGAACATTAGTGCTGAAAACCATATTAATGGAGTCGTTTCTGAGTGGCAGCTCGCTAACACTCAGGGTCAGGGTCACTTAAACATGAACAGGTTTACAAACTCTTCCGTGTAACAGAAAGAAGCCATGTCATCATCCACTGGCTGACATCATTTATTTAATAAAAGCCCAACAATATGTCTGATACCTCAATCTTACCCTGTCCTCAGACCTACTTTTATAAACCTGCTTCTTTAAACATGACCAGTTCACAACTGACCAAATTCTTTGCGTTCCCAAAATGAAACTGAAATGAAAATGAAAATGAAATGAAAAATGAAAATGAAAATTGTCTGCCACCCACTTCATCCTGCCGGTCTCCTCCCCAGACTGATGGCTCACAGGAAGTAGCTGTTGCTGTCCCACGTTCATCCCTCTCCATCTCCTTCCTCTGCTCCTCTTCTCTCCTCCTCCCCCCCGATCATTTTATACTCCTCTCATCTCCCCCTCGTCTTCCTCTCACCTTCTTCCTCCTTTCCTTTGATCTCCTCACCCGTCTCATCTACCCTCTTTTCTTCTATCTCTTCCGTCCTATTGCCCTCTCCTCTCATTTCCCTTCTTTTTTCCACTCATCTGATCCTCTTGTCTTTCCTCCTCTCCTGTACTCCTTTCCTCTCCTCCTGTCCTCCCGTCCCTCCTCTGAAGGCTTAATTTTAGCTTGTCATCATGGCGTCTGTGAGCTGAAGTTGGATACTGCTGATGCTGCAGCCACCACAACTTCTTCAATAACTCGCCTGTAATACTGTTGGTTTCTCATTGTACCTGTTTCACATGAGAGAGAGAGATATGTAAAAAGCAAAGAAAAAATCAGCTGAAATACATTTGGTTCACAGATAATCTAGGGAACAACCTGTGGATTTCGTCTGGATTTCTGGATGTGTAATCTGGCTTTAAAATAAAAGTATTGGTGCGAAAGGTGTCTCTTTTCCTCATATAATTTTTTTTTGTTCTTATTTCAGGGATGGCCATTTCAGTGGTGGCAACTCAACACACTGCGACTTGAGAAAACACATCAAATGAAGAACAAATGACGCATTTAGAGAACAAACGCTGTGGAAAGTCAGAAATAATTTTTGAGATACTTCCTCTTAACATACTATGGTTTGGTAAACCAACTTCAACTACACCACCCCTTTGGAAAGTGACACATCACTAAAATACCTACTGAGCAGATAGAGAACTAAAGCCATTGGGCTGAAACAATGTGGGTTTAAATTACTCTTTCGATAAAACATTAAGATTATATTTGTGATGCTTTAAACTCAAACCATAGAGAGATATTTATACTAGATGACTTTTAGATGTTTTTATACACTATGTTCATGTAGTAAAAAATAAAAAGGTTGAGACAAATCTGTGGCTTTTAGCAGTAAAACCTTCTGTTCTGTTCCGTTGACAAATTCCTGAAAAAGATGGTGTAGTTTTGACTGTGTGGCTCTCGTCTAAGCTGGAAGAACCCCGCTGGGCGAGTGGAGGAAAGGAGAGCTCCGGTGGAAGCTGACCTTCGACCTTTCTTCAGAGGAGTGACAGGACCCCGACTGCACTCCGACCTCCAGGGACCAACCAATCGGTGAAGCGTGACCTGCCGTCAGGGGTGTGGCCACAAAGGACCTCGCTTCTCCTCTCCACCTCTCACATTCTGGGCATTCCAAGTGTCGCTGTGAGCACATATCATCCAGGCAGGCACCACAGGGATGGATACACACACACACACACACACACACACACTCACACACTCACAAGCACACACATGCAGATACCACACACACATTCAGTGCTGGAATGTAACTAAGTACATTACTTTAGTATTTGGATGGCATCCTACTTTATACTTATATATATCAAGGAAAATACTGTACTTTTATTCTCGGTTCTCTACATGTATTTGACAACAAAAGTAATTAGTTACTTTACAAATCCTACATAAATTGATATAGATTAAACCCAACCGTATTTAAAATAGGATCAACCTTGTCAAGAGTAAAATGCTAATTAAACATTATTATAATCACCATTTATGATATTATATATTATATAATACACACTGGGGTCATTTGATACTTTAAGTACATTTTGCTAATAATACTTATCATTTTCACAACATTTCAGTTCAGGACTTGGTATTGCTACTTTTACTTAAATAAATGATCTGAAAACGTCCTCCACCAGTGTGCAGGTTCACCCTATGCTGTTTCTCATACTTGTACTTTCCCCTCTTGTCTGAGGGCTTTACAAACTGAATGATATCATCTCTCTATAGACCTTTGATTCAGATAAGGAACAGCTTTAAAACTTTATTATGAAAGGGAAAAACATCAAGGACAGGAACAGATTAGTTTTCTCATGTACAGAGTAGTCTGAAGCAGCAGTAGAGTTAGCCTACAATGTAGAGAAAGAAAGTACTACAAATACTGAGGAACAGAACCGAAGAGTATACAACAAAAAGCTACAAAGTGACGGATTACAATACATGACCAAGAATTTACATATAAACAAAATGAAACATATAAACAATTTTGAAAAGCAACTTTAAGTGTACTATGTTTAAGAATTTCGAACACAGTGTAAAAGTGTATATAGAGTGAGGACAAGTGAAGATTAATGGCAACTTCCAGGTTTTGCCAAGAGCTGGTTGAACCGTGTCCACAAAACCAAATGGCAAAAATAAAATGTTTTTCTTTATCTTTTCCCCCTCTGTAATTCACATGGCTATTTCAAGATTTTCAGTTAAACATTTCACATGTCAGAGTATCAGAATTAGTTTCAAACATGCCGCATGTAGCCCACACATGCTGGTTTTGGTTATATTTCGTCTTTGATGTACTCCATTACTACTAGCCGGGACAGGGATCATTAACATTTCAACTCATTCTGAAAGTCAAAACTCTGTTGCTGTCTGTCTGTCTGCTTAGTTTGGCACATTCATGAGTTTTAATATGAGTGATGTGTATGTTTTGCGGCAGCCTGGTAAAAAGCATTGGCCACACATTGGTTGTTCTTTGCTATTTATGTATTTGTGCATATGACTACTTGCGTATCCTTGGCGCAAGGGTACCAAGGATAGACCTACCCTGTATGCGTGTGTGTGTGTGTGTGTGTGTGTGTGTGGGCCCGCGTGTGTTTGCACAGTAATGTGTTTTTTATTTGCCCTCCACGTGTGGTTCGGCTCGGAGTGGTGCAGTCCGCATCCCATCCTGTGGTGCTGGCTAACATCAGATTCAATACACACACACACACACACACATACGCACGCAGTCTCGACACTGACCCAGACAGAACCAGACCAGGCTACACACTAATTACATGCCTGGAATTAGACATAATATCAGCCAGCCGGTTGACTATGGAAACAGGGATGGAAGGCCAAGTTTTGGGTGTGTGTTCATGTGTGTGCGATTTTTGCATACACTGTATGTTCATGACATTTTTATGGATGTCTATCTGTGTGCTTATATTTACGTTCTTGTGTATCAGGAGTCAAATATGAAGTCAGACAAAAGGAGAAGATCAGGAAGTGCAGAACACAACATTTTTTCAGTAGCCTTGCCACTCTGACATACATCATCTGGTCACAACAGAATCTGTTGCAGCTTCATTATGTACAGGAACGAGTTTCCAACAGCGTTTTAATGATGCTCAGTTCCAAACATGCAAAGTGTTTTTTGCAGTGTTTTGCTTAATACGGGCTCCTATAGCAGTTTCCACAGTAACCATGAAGAGAGGAGTGTCAGTTTGGAACTGGTGCGGCAGGAAAATGTGGAAAGGATTAGGACAGCGTCTTTTCAACCCCACAATGAACAAAACAGTCAAGTTCAAATGCAGTTTTAAGGCAAGAGTGGCATTTTCTGTTTCAGAGACATGGTGCACGTGTGAAAATTTTGCTGAGCTGAGCAAATTGTTAATAAAAAAAAGTCGTCTCTGCTAACTTTGCATTCTCATTCCCGCTGCTGGTGTATCCTCTGGAGTCTGTCTATTCACTGGTGAATACACTGATCATGTTTTATTTATAACAGTATAGCTATTTATACATAATGTAGAGACCAGTTGAAAAATGATGTGGGGCGTTACTCATTTATGTCTGTGCAATATTCATTTAAAAAGAAAATGTGTTTAAATCTTTGAATTATTCATATTTGCTGTGATTTAAAATGGCATACATAGACTATAAATGTTAATTTAATTTCTCACATTTTTCTGCTGTTAAACACTGTTAAAAGTTAAACTATTTTTTTTACCATGACCTGTTCTATAGTATCTGCCTTACGATAGGGGAGGGCTTCAACTACCACATTTACAATGGTACTATTGGGCTGCACAGTTGAGGGCTGTGATGTTTCGGTTTTCTAGAGAGGTCAAGTTGCCTTGGTTACAGATTGAAATGCTGTCCTCAGAGGATTGGCGCTGGATAACCTTTTGTACTTGGCTCCCTTAAAAAAATTTAAAATATACAGTTAATCCTTTTGTGAAAAATACAATTGGCATGATGTACATACATATCTGGGTGACTTTCCAGTGTTTCACCAATTTTGGGAAGAGAGCATGTCAGCCTGGCTAAAAATGACATGGGCATAGTTAAACTACTTAATGAAACTACTTAACTTAGATAACAATCTAATGTTGTTTTACATGTTTAAAGAAACAGATGATGCGCCACAGAAATACTTCCTCAAGTATTTAGGACTTAGACGTTGTATTTGTGTTCAATGCAATGTCCTCCAATGTCCACACAAGAGTTATTTTCCACAAAAAATAGTTTCAGCAAAAGATGAATTACAGAATTATACACTATCATGATGGGAAACCATGAAGACAACAGTGAAAGTAAGAGACAGGAGTGGATAAAAGACTTACAAGAGGACATTTCAGAGGATGAATGGGGTTAGTGGGAATGGTGTACGTTCAAAGGCACAAACTCAAACCATTAATACTCGACTGAGGTTAATCCAATATAACTGGATAATGAGAACATACATTACATTAAATAAATGTGATCCTAATATTCCAAACCAGTGTTATAAGCTCAGTGGGATCAATGGACTTTATATCACTGCTTGTGGGAATGTGGAGAAATTCAAATGCTTTGGAGGTCAAAGATTAACTATATTGCTTTTCCTCTTCTAAGACACCTCGAAATTCTAAAGTGTGTATATTAAACATGTGTTCAAACAATTGTTCTCTATCTAATAGAGAAAGAAGAAATATTGTCCTATGTTTATTACCAGCGAGGCACTCAGTTGCCCTGTGCTGGAAGAATGTTAGTGGCCCCTCGCCTTGAGTTAAAAAACTTTCAAACATCAAGTTTGGTTCTTGAAAAACTCACTTACATAGTTAAAAAGAACGCTTCTGAGTTTTACAACATATGGGAGATGGTTTTGGAATTTGTGACATTAAAGAGGCACTAGAAGTGTGAAGTTATGGTGAAAATGACTAAACTATTGTGAGAAAGTGTGTTACATTTAGTTTTATGTATTTCTATTAGTTTTACTTACTATATTCCTGGCCACTTTATACTTTAGCAAATTTTGCAAAATGACAGAAAATCAGACTTAAAGCTGAGTTTGTGCTGAAAAAAGGGGTTGAGTACAATTTAAAACGTGTTAGACAAAAACAAAATGAATCCACAAAGTCTGAAAAAATTTACCATAATGAACCTAGACCACAATATAGCATGACTGGAACAGGTTTGAGAGAGGACATCAAAGATGAGACTTTCAAACTAGCTACCAAATTTGTTGAATATTAGATAAGTTACTAATTCAGATTTAGATTTATTTACTCAAAACCATGTTACCATGGTATGGCGGAGGGCCAACATTAGAATGACGACACAGCTGTGGCACAGAGAAGGAACGACCTGCAACATAAATCACCTAAACAAAGGTAAGATGCTCTTAAAAAAGACACAAAGTTTATTACCCTGGAAGTACCTTTTCCTGTTTTCGTTCATAGCTACGCTGCTGGTTTCCGGTCATGTCCTGACTCCCTGAGTTCATTAGAGCATATAGAAAATGATACAGAAGAAAGAGTGAAGAGTTTAGGTCTGCTCAATCCTGGGCGTAATATTCCCCTTAGGACCACCCATGCTAAAAATGTATCACAGTGTTTTAATGAGATGGTTTTATTGATCCCCACAGGGAAATTCTTTCATCGCTTTTCCACCAACCCAGGAAGTTCAGAGGTCAGGGTCAGCAACGGAGCAGCGCCCCTGAAGCTGACATGGATTCAGTGTTTCGCTCGAAAGCCTTTTAGCAGGGCCGATGCTTGTCAACACGGACACCGTGTCTGGGTCATCCAGTAAAAATATAGTCCACTCGACCTCAAGGTCAGGGGTTTCCAAACTAGAGGTCCTCAAGAATCTCTGAGAGTCACCAGTTGATGGAGTTTAATGTCACATTTATTTCAATTCCAAGTGTTTTTCACGTGTTGGCTAACTTATGATACAGTATCAACAATATCAACAATATCTTTTCAGCTGGCATTCTCTGAGACAAAATCTTCTCACAGTAATAAGGGTCTGTAGACTATTTGCACTTATTTCGAAGTCGCTTTCATGAAGCCCTGTGCTCAGTGTAATACTCTTTTGACGGTAAAGCTTCAGCTAAATGGCACATGCTACTTGAAGTTGTCTAAAGTGTGACCAACCCAGACCAGGTGAGGCCACATTTCCTGGGAAGGCTGCCCAGAAGAAAAGAAAAAAAGAAAACAGCAACGTCCTTTGGGCTCACTGCTGATCTGGACAGACCGACGCTAAGGCACCAGGGCTTTTCTAACAATGGGTGTGACTATCTGGAGCCACAAAACCCATTTCCTCCTGCGTAACCATGTCAAATTATTGGTCACGATTTTTCCTTTCAAAATGTCAAACGCTCATGCAAAGGTTCTAGACTTGTGTGGAATAAAGTTTTGTGAGAGCTGACTACACTGGCAGCATCATTGCTTAGGGTCAAATTTGAAATATTTTACATCTGGTGATGACATTGATTTGTTTGAAAGTATTCCTTGTGTGTACACTGATCAAATATGATGAATTAATAATAAAATAGAATAATAAAATTACATTTTAGATGAAAAAGGAACATTGAAAACATGCAGCCTACAACAAAAACTTAACATAACAAAATGTAGGATTTATTATATATTTTGAGAGAGCGACAAAAACATAATCAAAGTCAGAGTGCAGACAATACTGTAGGTGCAAGACAGGTTGCCTGGTCTGACAAGGATCATGAGGTTATTTTTGCACATGCTGACACCCGCTGTAAAATATGTTGGTTAACTTAGGTGTTATTCACTGTACCTTGAATTTATAATAATTGGCAGTAGATTAGTAACAGATAATGATGTGAAACAGGTGTGTTTATCAATAATTTTACAAAGAAATTCAAATTTCCAACGTCTACAATTTGATTAAAAGTAATACAATAGGTAAGATCTTGTTACAAAACAACCTGTTGTGAAATTCCTAAAGCAGCAGAGCCAGTGTAGCTCATTTGGCCTCTGTGTTGTTATTCCTTTAAGGGCATTTTTGAGCTTTCTAATGGCTCTAATTGAATTGGGTCTAATGTATCCTATTATGGCGCAACAAGGGCAAGCCAAAGTCATTAAACTCTTTATTTTGATGGATGTGGACACACAGACTCACACAGCCCCCCCCCCCCACCCCCCCACCTTCTTACCTCTCTTACCACACACCTCTCCTGACTCCAAAGCACACAAACACACCTCCTGACCAGGCAGGCAGCGAGGAAGGAAGTCAATATTTGAGGAGTTGAAGCTACCTGGCCTCGTGGTCGAGATCCGCCTTACTGTAGGCAAACTATTGAGTTTTCTACAATGCAGCCCTCAGCTTGCTCAGTTCCTGTAGGTCTTAACACGTCAGTACATTTGCTTATTCTGTTACTGTTGGCCCTAAGCCCACCCTACTGTTTAAAAGAAAAACCCACCCTTACGGTAACACTTTACAAAAACACAAGTATTGGCGGAACTCCCACACAGCCCTTTCAGTTTAGCTCAAGTACCCCTTCAGCTTCACCACCTGCCATGTTCCAAATATGTTCTCATGAATTCGTTTTAAACTGGATGTTATTTAACACTACTCATTGTATATAAGTGGATATTGATTGTTTTTTCTTACAGTTGAATTGTTAATGTTTGGTTGCCTTGGTCAGGTTTGTATTTGTACTGATAGGACTTGGAGTTAGCAGTACAAGTTACTTTTAGCTAACTGTTTCAGTGATTTATTTATAGCTAGCATAACTATTTTAACTGCTTATCCATTATTTAATGAATTTCAATCATTTATTCAATACTTTTAACTATCTATTTCAACCAAGTCCATTAGCAAACAGTTTCATATGCTTGCTTACTAACTAGTTTTCATACAACATTCACTCTAAGTTTTTATTTGGTGACACCAGACTCAAGTTGATCTCTGTTGATACATTAAACTGTGAGCATCACAATTTACCTTTAATACGTCTTTGCATCAACATGCTTTTGTAAGTTTGACTATCAACAGTGCTCACAGCTAGAAGGTAGAATAGGATTTCTCAATGTTTGCTTAATAACATAAATGTTTACAGGAAGCAAGCAAAGGAAACTTGCAAACTCAGGAACAGAACTCTTAAGAGAAACAAAGTTTTCTGTGGGGTTGCAACAGTTTTTTTGAACGTCTGTATTTCATTTTTAATGCAGCTATTTACCCCTTCTATTGCGTTAGATACTTTAAACTTCTGGTGGAGCCTGAAGTCGAAGCTTTGAATATGTTCCCAGCATATTCAGTCAAAACCATCTTTTTAATGAATGATTCCTCAATGAGCTAATCTTTACTGTATGTTATATATACATCAAACACCATAAACCAGCATTTTACATCTTTTTTTGTGTTATATCGTCACTTCTCAATGTTTCTGTTCAGGATTTTATTTCATGTCTGTGAGGAGAAGCTGTGAGCACGCAGACACGGTCACCTGGTGTGAAATGCACTTTGAAGGTATTCAAAATCTTTTCCGGCTGTCGCACTGCAACCACAGCCCCACACAACTGTTAATTGGTGAGAAATGCGTATTGTGAAGTGTCAGTGGGGGGGTGTTGGGGATGAGCATGGGGGTGTAAATGATGGCTTACCTGCAACAGGAAGCTTTTGATGTAAGCTGTGATTTGCATTTAAGCACTGTCACCTAGCACTCAGCTCACACACACATACATACACATTGAACAATTACCTCTGTCAAGTTGGGAACAGTCTGAAAATAAAAGACTGACAAACCACAATAGATTAGTAAAGTACGTCAAGTGATAGGCCTAAGTGATACACAAAAAGGCGACTGACATTGTAATTTGATGTAGACCGAAATGTCTGGATTCATCTGGATGTAAACACTCAGAGCTGATGATAGTTCAACTAGACAGTGTAGTAGAAATAACCATAAAGAAGACGCAAGCCTTAAAAAAATACAAATAGTGATGGTTTTGTTAGGTTTGCACAATGGGATGAAAAAAAAAACCTTTTAACATTAACTATGTGAAACTGCTCTGAAAGCAGATGGGGCTGTCCATTAGAATCCCAAGCTCCCAGCAGTAGCCAGCAGATGTGGCAGGAAGGAAGGCTGGGAGGGAAGACTCTGGAGAGAAATCTGGGCCTTCCCTTCCGTGCATGTATGCCTGGATGATCACACTGACAAGAAATCTACAATTCAACAAGCACTTCATGTAGGCCATGCCTGCAAGCCACGCAGCTGCGGACAGAAATCTGCAAGTATCTACAGTATGTGTCTTTGTGCATCTCCCTGTGTGTGTGTGTGTGTGTGTGTGAGAGAGAGAGAGAGATGAGGAAAAGGAAAAAGAGGCTGCCATGTAAGATTTACATATGTGTTGGTCTATTATGAAAGCTTCAATTCTTTTATAATACGTTTTTAAGATAGCTTATTTCACTGAAAAGATCCCTGCAGACAGACAGTAAAACCAGAATGTCCTAACATAGGGGCTTATTAACAAGTCTGCACTGCATCATCTTGTTTTTACACAGCTGTTTCTAATACTGTACAGTAGATATGTTGAGTGAAACTATTTAAGCATAGTAGCCCAAAGTTACTTTGGGTTAAACACAAGACACTGTATTTGAATCCACATTAGATGAATAAAAACATTAAGTAGGCATGCAATGTTAGTGCTATATCCGCACCCGTCTAACTTTAGAGGCTATTCATGTAGTCATTTAAATTTTTCAAATGTACTGTGTAAAAGTGCTGTAAAAATAAAGTCGAGTCAATTTTATTTATAAAGCCCAAAATCATAAATGTACCTCATATGGTATTACAATCAGCATACAACACCCTCTAGACTTAGTTTTACTTATTTACTTGTAATTTATTGACTATATTAATATGCAATGGGATTATTCATAATATAACCAAAGGTTATTTTAAATGCATGATAAGGTCATATAGTTACTCTGGAGCACCTCAGCTACACTTTAAATCCCTATATGGATATTAAAAAGCATATAATAGAAATAATATTATAGTAATACCATAGTAGATTGGTATATATTACATAGTACATAGTATATAGTATATTATACCAAGTATTATTAAGTCATGTTAAAATCATTATTCAGAATTACAGATTAACTATTGAACAATTCTGCGGAGATGTTACAGTGAGTTTTACATTTGCCATTGATCAAAAGCTTTTGTTTCAAATTCATCTGATCAAATGATGTCCCTAGCTTTATCCTAAACCATGATACCAATTTGGAGGTGTAGTGGTTTCCATGGTGATTTTTGAAAACGGATAATGGGGCAACTGTTAACCTTTGACTGGTTAAAAGCCCCAAGCTGAGGGAGGGGGCAGGGAAACACACACACACACACACACACACACACACACACACTGGGATGTCAGAGAGAAAGGAAATTCACACTCATTTCCTCCGTGTGGTTTCGGTACAAATCAACAACATCCTGTCCTTTTGTGAATCCTGCCTGCCCTCATGCTGGTTTGCGTTTCAGAGTAGGCGTTATAACCCCCCCCCCCACCCCCACCCATCTTCTCTCCTTCCCCTCCTCCTCCTTCTCTTCTCCGCTGTTTTTTTTTTTTACACTACCATAGAAGCTGTAGTCATACCTCACATTGTTGCAGAGGAAGGAAGGGCACGTCCTTGTTCGCAATAAACGGCTTTAGATAGAACAGGAACACAAAAGGAGCGGCCATTATTTAGCCTAATCGAGCCGAGGCATGTGATCTGAAAAGGTTATTTTGCATCTCGGTATCATCGTCAAGGGTACACTGATTAAACTGGAGAAGAGCCCTCATACCACACTAGTTCATTCGCCAAACCAACTGGTGGCATAGTCCTGCAGATGTGTGGCTTTGCTGTCTCTAAAATGTAGGCCATGGCTGCGTCTACGTGGGTTTTGCACCCATTTGTCCGAATCAGAAGAATATTAGAGATCAGATTTGCCGCCAGTGAAAAAAAATGAAACAAATTGATTACAGATTTAGCCCACTCATCTCTCTCTCTCTTTCTCTCTCTCTCTCCCATCTATTACACAATACCACCGTAATCACGTCTTCTTTAACATGAAGCAGGAAGCGCGATCGGCACAGATTAAATAAATGAACAGGCTAAAGTAAAGCGAGAGTGGCACCACGGCCGATGAGTCGACTCTTTATGTAAATCAGCCCTGACATTGCCCTTGTGACCAAAAAAAGCCCCCACCTCCTCATATCCCCCCCCCCCCCCGCTCTCTCTCTCTCACACACGCCTCATTCGCCATTTCTTCCCATTCATAAAAATCTCGGCACCGCGCCTGCGCAATGCCATTCGGAGTCCTCCCCATTCATAAAAATGTAACCTCCGCATTTTAGCCCTCCCGAGTCGCTCTGCCCTCCCATTCACAAAAAAAAAGAGAAAGAGACAGCCGAGGCACCTGCGCAGTGTCGTCCCTTTCCTTTCCTCTACCCTCCCATTCATAAAAACTCACTTCCCTCCCCCTCGGTGGTTGCAACATCACATCCAAAAGCTCTGCGTCCACAACCGCAGTCGCCTTTTACGCACCAGCGAGTGGAGAATAGTGCAAGGAGACCCGCTCTCCATTCTTCTACATCGCTCATATTATATTTCCCAACGTCTGGACTTACTTTTACTCAACGTTTGTGGAGCTACTCGCTCGCTTGCTCGGACTGGACTAATAAGCCTTCGCGCAAACGTCGTGCGCAACGAAGAGATGAGCATTTTATCCTGAAACCACAGTAAGTGATCACCTCCGGCTTTCTCGCCGTTAAATGTTTGTAAGTGGCGAGCTTGCAGCTGCACAAACCCGTCCCTGTACTGCCCGCGCCTCACTGTTCCACTCTTGCCCACCGAATCGCGGGCACGTAAACGCTCCTGCAAACTCTTTTACAACAAGCCGTTTCCCCGAACCGTGTTTGCACTTTCGAGTCAATATTTAACCACCGATTCCGGACCAAAAACGCGAGGTCGAGGGCGCAGAGAGGCGAAACGTCGTCGCGTCTAAAGCGAAAACTTGACCCGGAGCGCCGCTTCTCTGACGGCACGCGCACATTTCGACGCCTATCGCGTCGACATCTGTGGACTTCTCCCCCAAAACCGACCCGTGCGTCCACCTTTGTCCAAACGTCCGTCCGCTCGGAAGCCCGCAAGCCTACGCGTTGTAGCACATCTCGGGCGGTTCGGTTGCGCGTCTCGTTCCTGCTCTGCAGCGACCGCCCGGTTGGCGCACCACGTCGGTTGTGTCAGGTGTTTTTTTTGTTTTGTTTTTTTTGCCTTTAGCTTTTTCATCTCATCCCGCTAACTTCCGTGAAAATAGCAACATTTGCAAACAACTTCTTTTGGTTGCCACGAGCGATAACGTGCAGGTTTACGCGTCTAACTACGCATTTAACCACCGCCGTCAGTCCGGTGGCACACGGCGTAGCCTGCCGTTTCCTTTATCAACGTCGCGTTTTCGCCGTTTACAGATATTAAAAGTGCGGATACAATGCCTATATAAACACGCTATTTGAGTATGTCGAGCGGCCGCCTCCGGTTTTTATGACTCAGTCCATTCACATAGCCTATTGAAGGGATGGACGCGCGCGCACGCACGCACTTGCACACGCACAGTTCAGGCTTGGAGTTCGTAATGGTCCAGATTTGACGATCACAGGCGCTTGCCTCAGTGCCAGCAATGTCGCAACAGGTTTCTCAATCGGGCTTTTGCAAATCCGTGAAAAGGCAGAATAACACGAGCCGACGGTCGGTGTCGACTACTTTAGATAAAAGAGACCATCAATCTGCGCGGCAGATTGTATGTCCTTGGTGTCAGGTTGTGTTGAAATGATAATCGAATACATAATGGGTCTTACATTATGAGCTCGGTTTTGTGGGGCAGCCTATTTCGCAACAGTCTACCAAACAGCGCAGATATGGGTCAGTGGGAATGTCGGTTGTGCGGCGCCGTTTCTCTTCAATCATCTTTTTTTGGGGGTTGTTTTCTAGGTTAGGTAGGTTAGGTCTTTAGGACCTGCCGCGCGCTCATCAATTAAACGGGCGAAACCGATTTCATTCATGCTCGTCATGACTGGAGCGCATTGATTCATGCTTGCAACGCCGAGTGCAGCCAGCAGCGTTCATTCAGATAAACCTGAAGTTCACCAAATCAGACCCATTCACAAATCCCCAGATTGGCCTGTTTCAAATCCCCACTGTGCACTGAGATAGAAAATAAAATAAAATTAGAGGTTAAAATGTCTTGGTGTAAGTTAATACTTGTCTTATTGCTGTGTGATTCTATACAAAGACCACGTTTCCTTTGCCTCTTGGGTTCATTTTGGCTTTGCTGAGGTTCCTTTTCTGGCAGTGTTCTCCTCTCTTTGCTCTGCCTTGTTTTGCATCTTTGAGTCTTTTGCATGCAAGCCCTGTTCTCGGGTGCTCCCTGCTCTTTGGAAGGGAGGAGATGAGAGCCCAACTTCTATTGTTCTAATGTCAAAGTTAGAATGGAGGAGGTTTGAAACCCTGTTGGTATTCAGTCTAAAGATCAAGATCGTTTGGAAACTCTACATTCAGATTATTGCAGAGATCCGGCCTGGAGAAAAAAACATTTTTTGTTGAGAGACTTAAATGCTTTGGTTTTAAAGATTTAATAACTGTCTTGGGTGAAGGAAACTACTCGTAATAAATGTGAGTTTTACATGTTGTCAGAGGTGTTGATTTGAAACCTAATGATTGCAGTAGTTCTTAGATAGTGCTTGTTTGATTTATTTAAGTCAGAGAGAAAGTTTCAATCATGATGGGAAAGTACTTTATTTAGTCATGAGATAAAGCGACGGTTAGTCATCAAGAGTAGCAATGCAAAAGCAGGACATTCTATGTAAAAACTACATTTTACAACTTGTGTAATGTGTGTGATTAAATTGAATACATGCAAAGGGTGTCTTCTTCTCACAGCCTGTCAAATAAACTGAAGGCTTTGACCTCGACCTACTCTGGTTTGGTTAAAGATAAATTAAGGAAGGTGTTGTATTTATGCACCCACACTCTGCTCTCTTTATAGCTAACCTGGTTACTATTCTTTAGACAGTTTTGTGATAATACACTTTGCTTTAGTTGTGGTTTAAGGTAAGGTCTTCAGAAAAAGAAACAGGACCAAAAGGGTAAAAGAGCAAGAACTTAAACGACAGCAGATGTAGCCGGTCATAACTGTCTCTTTTGTATTTGTCTTTGCAGGATTACTAAATGCTGCTTTAGAGTGAAGACGTGCAAGGCACGAGCCTACACATGGAGTCCAGGGTTCCCCACCACATCCCCGGAGTGTCCTCCTCCCTCATATCCCAGCCCCTGCTGGACAGTCGAGTTCCCTACGGCCGCCTGCAGCACCCTCTCACCATCTACCCTATCGACCAGATAAAGTCCTCACATGTGGAGAACGACTACATCGACAGCCCCGCCGTCGTCTCCCAGCAGCCCCCGAGCCAGAAGTCTGTGAACCGTAGAATTACCTGGCTTGGTCAGAATCAGGAGGGCTTCCTGGGGGCAAACCACAACCATCATCACAATCACCAACACCAGCACCACCAGCAGGGCAGGTGCGAGCCTCACCCTCACCAGGACACCACCACCCACCCTTGGATTTCCTTCAGTGGGAGGCCCAGCTCTATCAGCAGCAGCAGCAGCACCTCATCTGATCAGAGGCTGCTGGACCACGCTGCACCCACCCCAACGGTGGACCACCACCCAAACCTGCACCCCCACCAGGGCCCTGTAAACACAATCTCTACCCGAACTCCAGGCTGCTTCACTTCCTCTGAATCAAAAGTCCTCACCTCCTCTTCCTCTGCTTCCTCCTGCTCCTCCTCCTCTAAATCCCTGGACCTAAAGTCTGCAAAGATGCCTGCAGGAGGCGTGTGCACCACTGGAGGCCCACAGGGGTTGGCGCTGATCCCTTCCTCCCCAGCTGAGAAGAAGCACCTCCTTCTCTGCGAGCACTGCGGGAAGTGCAGATGCACGGAGTGTACACTCCCCCGAACCCTACCCTCTTGTTGGGTCTGCAACCAGGAGTGCCTGTGCTCTGCTCAGAGCCTGGTGGATACAGCCACCTGCATGTGCCTGGTGAAAGGGATCTTCTACCACTGCACCGAGGACGAGGACGACGAAGGCTCCTGCGCCGACAAACCCTGCTCGTGCTCCCAGGCCAACTGCTGCGCGCGCTGGTCCTTCATGGCTGCCCTTTCTGTTGTCCTGCCTTGCCTGGTCTGCTATCTGCCAGCCACAGGCCTGGCCAAACTGGGACAGAAGTGTTACGACAATGTTAGCAGGCCCGGCTGCCGCTGCAAGAACTTGCAGGGTGGCGTGAGTGTCCCTGTGTGTAAAAACGGAGCCGTGGAAGCAAAAGATGGGACACTAGAGAAGCAGCAGCAGGGGTCATGATACTGGACCAAACTTGCTAGCAGTGGCCTTGCTAAAAAATGGACTGGACCACACCGTACTTGCTTGCTCTCTATGGATAGGACAATCCATCACCAACCCCTTAAACTACCCCATTAATCTGCTGGAAGATGACTTATGTAAAACAAAGGTACTTAAATGGCTTCTTGACCTATGTTTGATAGGGTGGATGATAAACAGGGGCCTGATTTGAGAGAGTTGGCTAATAAGTATAGCTAACAGGCCCTCTGAGATGTTTTTTTTGTAAGAGTGACACAAGAAAAAGAGACTGGATTGTGGGACTGGTGTTTGTGTTGTTTTGCCAAGATGGCTGAAGGCACAAAGTCATTGTACCTCTCTGCTGCTCTGTATTTCTCAGCTAATTTTGTAACGGTAACTAACCAGAAGCTGGTTGCGGATCCTCGGATTACATAAAAGTTATTTGATGGAGATAAATATCCGTACACCCCCCACCCCCACCCCCGAAAGCACAGCCCAGTGTCCCTCTTTCTGAACAAACACGAAAACAAGTGATTATCTATACTGTGGCTTTATGATAGGCCACTGCAAGAGCGAAACCACCACTTACTCACCCACTCTCTCCACTATTAAGATGAACACCATCTTTTAGTGTCGCCATTTTTTCCTCTTTTAGCTTAAAGATGCTAGTCTGGTAATGCTAACATTTTGTCTGTACATTTTTATCTCCATGGAGGAGCTGTAAAAACAAAACCCTTTGAGACTTTAAATCACCCTGCATTGTGCATAAGCAGTTGTACTGCAAGTGAGAGAGAGATAATCACTTTACAGTGTGGTTCATAATTTTGGGGGGGTGGAGCCCAGACCTTCTAAACGATTTTGAATGCTGTTCACCAATCACCTCAGAGGTAATGCATGTCATGACCTGCATGCTCTAGTCTAATGGTTACCCACTGTGCTAGAAGTCGATGTGTCGTAGAGAAATGTGTTAAAAAAAAAAGTACACCCAACCTTCTCAGGGACTGTTACAGAAATCCTCTCTAGAACTTGGCCTACAGCATGATGATTTCTAAACTGCCTAAGAGCCTGGTCTACTTCCTCTTTGCTCAAGAAGGCAAAGAAACATTTAGGGGCAAAAAGGCAATAGTGAATAATTTAAAACAAGTAAGCTAAGTGAGAGACAAACTGGCCAGAAAATAATGTTTCCGGAG
>JAVQJL010101708.1:0-62413 GCA_036024295.1 Nannoperca obscura
ATATATATATATATATATATATATATATATATATATATATATATATTACAGAATTGTTTTCCCAATTACATTTTGGCGTCAAACATAATCAATGCCTGGATTAAGTCCAAGGGCGACATTTTCTTTGAGATAATGAAGGGCTACAGGTATCTACCATGCCAAAGTTTGAAGTCATTGTGGACATTTTCTGTGTTAAACCATCATAAATGTGATTGGAATCCGTCTTACAACAGCTTACAACAACTGTTTAACTAGCTAGTTACTAATTATTCCTCAACTAACACACACAAATGAATGACGGGCACAAGTGGACAACTTGGACTAATATTTTCTGCATGGCTGTTTAGGTTGAAAGACACCTTCCAATGATTCTGACGTTTCGTTTTTTTCATGAAAGAGTAAAACCAAACATTACATGAGAACACTACTCAGTTCATAAAGTCCACCCTATTTACAGTATGTCTGACCGAGAAATAGAAGATCTGTTTGAGTTTCGAGAGAATTTGCGATGGAACAAGAGACACACCACAAACAAAGTGCTTCATTTGGGATGAGTCTCAGTGAGCCCTTCCCGGACGGAGCAATCAATAGTAAAATGCTGCACTTCGGTGGCAGGGTGTTGTCTCTGTTGTGGGCGGGCAAATGGGAAACAGAGTGCCTAAGTGGATCAATGGCGATCTCATCACCAAACTCTGCATGATTGGGATTTTTAGCTCATGACTGCGTGCGCCAATCAAAGCTTCTTTTATTAGCTGATTGAAATCACATTGTGCATCACAATCAGTTCATTTGTGACTCGAGACAAACACCAAAAAAAGCTCTAAAGAACATACGCAGACGGGGTGACAGCAAGGTCAGTTGGGTAAGAGGGACATCCAAAATCTTGAGTCTTAGCAGAATGCATCATTATATATTTTGTGAACCTTTCAATGATCAAAAGGTGGAATAAGTGGTAGATTGTGGAAAGGTAAAATTACTGGGTAAATTGTGTTTTGCTGACCCTGCTGCTCTCACTTTTATAATTCTAATATCTTTCTTTGCCATCGAGATTGCTTTTCTTCCTCCCCTTCAATGGATTGGGAACTTTGCCGGGAAAGCTGCCAACTCTCTGGAACTGATCATTCAATCTCCTACAACTCTTCTGCATCTCATAAGCCCCGCTTCCCTGTCTGCCCCTCTCTGAAGGCAAGGGACCCTTCTCTATTATTTCCTCATCTGATCTCCCGCGATGCACTCCCGGTGCTCATCGCAGCTCAACCCCTCTTCTGTTAATCCTGCCTTTCATCTGCCGCTGGTGGACCTTTCAGCCTATGGTTCACTTATGATATAAATCAGATGCGCAGCTAACAACATGGCCTTACACACACACACACACACACACACACACGCACACACACACACACACACACAGGTGATGCAGCGAGCTTCCCGCTGTCCCCTAATCATCACAAAGGCAAGCAATACCTTCAGAGAACACTATCAGCCTTGACTTTTAAATGATCAGGATCTGGATGTACTGGAGTACACAGTGACATTACCTGAGGTCTTTCTTGGCTCGCATCTGTTAGCAGTACAAGGACAAGCAGGACAACGAGAACTCCGTCTGAACGACTCCACAAATTCAGATTTTTAGAAATAGAGCAGCTGCAGGTTGTGTTTCTTGAAGGCATCACAGACTCGAACCTGCTGGGATTGTTTATGTTCACAAATAATTCAATATTCACCGTATTGAATATTCCCTGAGATCACTGGCATAACATGGACTTCTATTTTTGGGTGGATTTTCACTTCAAATAAAGCATTTGTCATTTTGCAGTTACCTACTCTTGGGCTTACAGAGTGTCTCTGGATGGTATTTTTCTTTACCCCAATTTATTCTTAAAAAACAAAGCGCCAGTGTGTGGCCATTTAAAATTCTCTTTCCCTGCAAGAGCTACAAAACAGTGCAGTTGCTAGAATTTTAAAGCGTTAGCCCCAACATGGCTATGAAACCTTGTCCTGTCATGTTTCATCAAGGCATTGTCTAACTGGTAAAGGCTAACAAGGGTGAATGCTGGGAGCGTACAGAGCCATAACCCAAACCTTCCCCCCTTAGCATTCTTCTGAGCCCCTTCCTACCACAGCCTTCACATGGCATAAGTGTCACGCAGATAGTGTCTGGAATCGAAAGGTTTATCCTGTAGACAACGGGAAGACAGGCAGTATAAAATATGAGTCAGGAGTGAGTGGATTAGAGGATGGAAGGTTGTTGGGGGAGTCACAGAGAGGTTAGCTTACAATTCAGACACATAAAACGTGTAATTTATCTGGTTTATTGCAAATCTTTAAATATTGCTGCACACATTCATATTTTTACGATGGTGCAGTTTTAGTGTCTTTCAACTTTTTTTTGCATTTTTTTTATTTTTCTTGATCACCACTTTATCATCAGCGTCGTGAGGCGGTGCCCATTGTACACTATCTTCCCAGAACTGCACGCCAAAACAGACAAAGTTAGCGTGACAAGTTAAAAGATAATACACTCAATATTAGAGGTAAGTTTAAAAAAAACAACACAATATATTCTGTAATGGGATTAAAAAGAATCACTCAAGAGGACTGACTGTCCCATATTCAAAAATGGTTAAAAACATATCCATCCCACAGACCTTCAACCACAGCTCCAGTGCACACAGGATCAAACCTTTAATCATCAAGGAGACAATTACGTACAAATGATGCAGATACACCATATGTGTATGCCTGGCACTGCCGATAAACAACCAGGCAAAGTTGAGATCCATTTGTTGCCTGAATTTAAGGGAGGATCTAAACAACTCCACTTTTGGCACAGGCTGAAAAAGGCAGCCACAGGCGTGTGATAATTGAATAAAAATGGTGTTCCAGTCAATGGGAGAGGGCACAGCAGCATGTGGGAGATGGGGCATTATAAGGTTAGAAGAATGTTACTGAACAAGCCCAGCACATTGACCAGCCCCTATAGTTAAGGCCAACTTGGACTCGCCTTCTAAGAGTTGGCTTGCCCCCTAACAACAATACTAAGCTGGTTCGTGGTGCGTTTTAAGATCTTTTCTTCTTTAGTTATTTATTTGTCCCCACTGGTTCATAACTTACTCACTTTCTCCTGAGCTGTAAAGTCACATGAAGTCACACCAACAAGCATTTTCAAAGTGTCTCTGTTAGGAAGTAGGAACAAAAGAAAAACATGTTTTTCCTCTCTCAGGTGTTGATTGAAGAAGAACAATAAAACAATATTCTGATTATTCCAACTGAGCATTTAGTTGCCGTTTTTCATGCTTTCCATCAATCATCATTTTGATGATTCAAGAATAGGTGTACAATAAGCTAATAATCAAGTTTCAGTCCCAGAAGTGTTCAGTAAAACATGCAGGGTCACTTTTTTTTGGTGAAAGTTAAATGTGCTGATCATGGATTTCTTTTTTTGTCGCACGCATACTCAATTATTTTATTTATCAATCTATCCAAACTGTTCTACAGCAGCTTTAAAGCTGTATAAGGTTAATTAGGAAGCTGGGGGTAAATTTAGAGGGAGAGAAACACATTACTTTTTTGGAGGGAAATCCATGAAAGGTCAGCCATTTTCTTTTGGTCAGTGTGTCCTAATGAAGACAATCTCCCGCTGGTGCAGAAGGGAGTTAGCTATAGTGAGGACTGTAATTACCTTGCTCCCTCAGGTAAATGCATGAGTTCATTATATCCAAATATCAAGTTGTAATAGCTGGAACTGAAAGGAACATCCTTTTAAGTATTGACGTCTACTTTTTAGATTTGGACATTTGGTACAGACCGTTTTAGTTTACATATTAGACAAAGTAAGGCAGGTTAAGGTGGATGCTGGATACTCGCTGTGTTTACATGTTGTAATTAGTCTATTTTTGGCTTTCAGTAGTACTCTTATATCTGAAGCAGGCATTAAAAGAAAAGCCTGGTTTTCTTTATCAGGTCTCAAAGGTTATTCAAACTCTTAATCCTTGATTTTCCCCTTAAACTATGCTTTTATTTGTCTTTTTATGGCTTCACCACTTTCTGAAAGAGTTGCTCTGCGGAAAAGTGAGAAAACAAATGCCTTGGCAGGTGAAAATGTGACACCTTTCCACATCCTGAGCACACCTTTGGCAGGCAAGAATGATGCCTGTACACGTGACTATTTTTAGCCACATTTACTTTGCCTCTACACCTGGAATAAACATCTGATAATTGATATGCTCCACCCAGATTAAGTATATTAAATGCAAACATGGAGATAACAAGGTAGTTACTTTTTTTCCAAGCTTTTGAGTCCAAAGCAGAAATATGGCTTAATGTGTTTTCATGTTCATATTGTAGCTATATCAAACATATTTGCAAACCCAGGGCAATGCTCTCTCCCTATGTGGCTAATAAGGGAGAAAGAGACTGATCTTGGCTAATGCGAGGCGCTACACTCAGATTATTGTTAAATCCTGCAATGTATGTTCTTTTCCCCCCCTCTGTGCTCATCCTGACAAACTGCAACCAAGCAGATGTTAAAAAAAAAAACTTCAAATTTAGAGCAATTTGAAAAGCCCCCCCTCTAGTGTTCCTCTGTAACTCTGAGCCTACACGCTCTGACATACATCCGACACGCAGCATATGTTGAGGTTTAAAATTCGCACACCTCTGCACCTTTGCTCTTAAAATCCCACAGCTTCAAACACATTCACACTCGCAACACACACACACACTGGAACAATTACACACCCCAACCTTTTGATGTGGTGAAACCAAGAGGCAGCTGTTAATTAAAAATTTGAAAGGATAATGTTGGTCTGAATGTATGTCTGTTAGACTTACAAAAGGCAACTAATTAAAATTTGAAATGGATCCTAGTGCCCCCCTTTTCACGTCGCCTCTTCCTGCAGAGAAATGAAGGAGATTGAAATTAAAGCAATAACACATGTGGCGGCGTATTTCAAAGTCAATGAGTTGAAGTGGTGAGTGGTATCTTCTTCGCCTGCAGTGCAAGAGTTCAGCGTGCTCTGATCAAGGCGCAGGGGTGCTCACAAGGGGCCCCGCCAAGCTGTAAAACAGGTGACTCTTCACATTTTCCTCAATAAACTCCCATTGTCAGAGACCCTGTCAAACTCTTTTCTCTCAGACAGTTTGCTGCCTGAGACTGTAACAGCTACAGCTCTGTAATTGCCAAACAGTTTCACTGCCTCAAGGAGGGCTTTGACATATTCTATTCAAACAAAGCTTATCAATTTAACATTTACAATTTAAAATCGACTGCCTATAAAGTTTGAAGTCAAGATTTGCTCGCTGAAGTGCAACAATTCTTGAGTTCACGACTTTCTTGTTCTGTAGCTGTGAAATTTACATCCACCATTTCATTTGAAGATATCAAACCATTGTATACACTCTAATGCCACTTGTGCCAATGTTGGAACTAATTGTCTATTGTGTGTATTAAGTGTGTTAACTGTGTTTTGTTATTTTTGTGTCTATATGTTTGTGTTCTGTACACATTTGCAAAATCAACTTTTCTGTCTTTAAAGCCCCTAAAAACCTGGTTTCAATTATTAAGATGTGCCTGCATTGGTATATTTGCTTATTGTGATCTCATTTCCTGTCAGATGTCAGCTTTTTCTGACAGCGGCATCTCCCTGGCAACATGACCAAATGATCCCCTAACTGTCATGAGATTCAAGTATTGCTGCATTCTAATTGGTGCACAGAAATATGGGACAGCGCCTTTTCCCAGCTGAGCTCCACCCACTTCGAACCAGCGACAAGAGCACTGATAAAACGGCACCGACAGAACTATCTCATGTGACCATAACTGTTGCAACTTGGGAAAAATGTGATAAAAAAATTTTCATGGGTAATAATGCATATATATATATATAGCAACCAAAGATTTATTGGTTTATTGATTTGTTTATGAGTTTGTTCAGCATGGTAAAACTGATGACTATTTCCTTATTGTCACGCTGCAAAAAAACCCAACAAAAAACAGCATTCAGTCTGATTCTTTCTCCTTCCAGCTGCTCCTTTATGTAGAAGTAGATGTTTCGCAGAGTGGAAAGCTGACACTACTTCTCATATTTACAAATCCGATTCATTGACTCAATATTGAACACTGCGGGTGCTGCTAAGAGCCCCATTTACCATAAACATCTCATTTCCCCCGGATCTGAGAGTTTGGAATTGGCGTTACGTGTGCCTGAGCTTAGGCGCCTACCTTTGCCGTTCAAACCTAACGTCTCGGCTCTGTCAATGGACCATTCAGATGTATTTATGTTGCTCTAGCAGGTGCCATTTACTCTGAGCAGATTGTGCTTAGAGGATGCAGACATTGTGAGATTGGATGACTGGGTCATGTCTGTGGGTGGAAATGAGGCGGAGACTGGAGGTGATGTCGGGGAATGGGAGATTTGTCTCTCATTATGACCACAAGATCAAGAAATGGATTGCGCTTAAAAGGACAGCGATATTGATAACCTGTGCTTATTGATTTATTCAGCCGCCCAAGATGAACAATGACTGCAATGGAAATGCATCCTCAAACACAGAAATAGTAGTTTCATAGTGGTAATTTCTATATCATCCACAAAAGGAAAGGGGGGGAAAAGATACAAAAATACAAAAGAACAAAAGGTATCTGGGTGTTACTGGTATCCCTTAGATCCTTTAAAACATTTTCTAAATAGACAACCTTAGAATAAAAAAGCCAAAGTAATCCTCAGATGTAGAGATGTCAAAGAAAATTGCAGTTTACTGCCGAAACCTCTTTGATCACCTTGCAATTAGATTTCCAAGGATACTTTCTTTTGTAGAATGCCTCCCACATATCCCAGAGTGCACTCCTAAAATTCAGTAGCAGAAGCAACATATTAAATATAAACCCTTTATATTTTGTATACAGTAAAACAAAGAAATCCTTACTGCCCTGAGACTCATTTGTCATTTCTGCAGCACTAACTATCCACGGCTGTTTCTCACAGACATGAGAAACAGCCGTTAGTCATTAATAATCACTCAAATTCACCCATTTGAAATTTGTTGATTTGTAAGCGTTTATGGAAGTCTTGGTTGCTGACATTCCTATAAAGGATATATATATACTATACTATATCCTATAGTTGATCAGAATGAAACAGCAGACAGTCCTTGGGAATTATCTTATTTTCAATTATTAATCCTGCGCTGATTCCAATGTTCCATATTTTATCAATGCATTTAAAGTTCTATTTAACGTGAATTACATTTGTCTGATTTATGCTTTTTCATCAGGCTCATTTTTTTGAAGAATGTCATGTCCATGTAAGGCTTCCACCTTTGGTATAAAATCTAATTTCTTTGGTTTATAGTGAGGTCTGAGTGGGGAGTTAGTTTTAAAAAGATAGAGATACTACCAAAAACTTGGAAGTTTTTCTTTTTGGTCTTCTTTGGACCATGCCATCTCATCTTGGCGCCATGCATTTCATAATCACCTTACTTGTCTCGTCTTGTTAAATCTAGACCGAGGCAGCCAACCTGTGCGCACACTTTCAGAAGGCTATTGTGCAGCACTAGTGGGCTTTGTGTTGGAGCTGCAAAAAAGTATGTGGTATAAGGTCCAGCCTTGGACCCACTCCACGCAATGGAAATGCATTTTAAAGCAGGTTTTGTGTCAGACTGTGGCTTTAACGCTGGCGGATTTCCCTGTGACTCGTGGCAACATATCACAGAGAACAATTAAACCTTAATCAGAATTTAATCCAAAATAAATGTGGGATTACATTTTTTGGTTGCTCCAAGCTTTCTGCAGTCTACTTTAGCAGACAACTCATTCAAAAATAAAAGAAGACAAAAAAGAAAGTGTAGCTCCAGGTCACACTCCCAGTAATTAATGAGAACCAATAACTCAATACTGCAGCCATACCAAGGGGGGGGGGGAAACTTCAGATTCAGGTGCATTGATTTCTTTGAGGACACAGAGGCCCATCCACTATGGTGTTGCCATAGCTACAGTGCCATTTGCAAAATATGTCTTTTCTAATTGCTTGATTAGTCTTTGCAAGAGCAGCGATGACAGCGCGATGTAGCATTATTAACACATGACTTGCCTGCCAAGAAAACCAGTGATATTCAAACTCAGGCTATATCAGCACTAAAATCCCATTTGAGGCCGTTGGCAGGCTACCAGTTTACTTGCCATGTATGTTTGTTAGTTCATGCATGTATGGATGTTCAGTGAACTCATTTTCTTCAGGAATTTGGAATTTTGTGTGTGTGTGTGTGTGTGTGTGTTCAACGTAGGACTTAGTAGCTGCTGCATGTCATGGAATGGATATGTCTTGCTTTTTCCCCAAATCACTGGCTGGCTTTCTTTGTTCTCCAATTACAGTATTCAAATATGAAACGCCAAACATTAAGCAAATATAACTAATGCTGTCTGTTACACACTGTTACACTTTAATTTCCCATCAGTGTTACTCCTGAACGAGCATAGCAGTTAGTCTGTCAGTCAGTTTTGATGTATTTTTTGAGGTTTTACCATCCTGTGCAAATTACATTCATAAATGATAGCTTAATAACACTGGGCCTGTGAATTGAACTGAAATATACAGTAAGTTAAAGCCACATATGTATAGAAACAGAGTTGGTGCTTTCCATTGGGTCACATTAAAAGGAAAGTCAGGCTTATAGTGATGCATACCCCTACCACCTCCCTACCAGCAGGAATCTGACCTGCGGTCACCGAGAAAAAAGTGCAGCAAAACCACACAAACTTACATTTTCCATGAAAATGTCAATTTTGTCCCCTAACAAACAGTGTTGGAGAAGAATTTACATATTGTACTTAATAAAAAGTACTTAAAATGTATTTAAAGTATCAAAAATAAAAGTACTCATTATGCAGAACAGCTCCCTTCACACATGTATCTACTTTTGGGTGGCTTCATCTGTAACAATGCATCATATTCTAGAAACTGTAATTGCAATTGTAACTGCAAGATGTGCTATTTTGGCAGAAAACAAATGAAATAGCTCGCCAGTGAACCTTTTACTGATATGGCTTGCCAGATACATGATTGTTTCCTCATTACGTTGAAAATAAATGCAATCCGGTGGGCATCTCCTGTTGCAAATTAGTTGTAAATAGTTGTAATTTCTAAAGATGTGAACAGGGCGGGCCGTTTCTCACACGGTTGAAAATGTGTCTTGACCAAGACAGAGCTCGAGCTCAGTGGTTGCTGATCATGCAGGTTCTACTGCGTTACAGTTGCATCAGCTGCGTGTCTGGATCCCCCCTCGAATCCCTTCCATCCTGACCGCGTTCTATGAGTGACCTTCTGCCATAGCTCCTATACATCCCTGCGTTCGTCGAGAACAATGACAACGAGTCGCGGGGGGGGGGAATAAGGGGCTCCATTGAGCCGAATGGATGCATCCCCACTGAGCTTTTGGCTGTGGAGACACGGCAAACCTGAAGTGGCTATAGCCCTACTGTAAATCATAATGCCTCCCAGTGCTCTCTGCCTCCCTCCATTGTGTTGGCCCTGTTTGCTTTGCTACCCATGTGTCAGAACGGCTCACGTCCCCGGCATGCAACATCTCTCCCCTGGCTGCTGCCTCTCCCTGTGAGCTTCACGCAGCTGTCTGTTTCGCTTCCTCCAACACCCCGCATCGCCTTCTCCCTTCTCTCACTTTGTCTTTAGCCATCAACCTCTCTCCCTCTCTCTCTTATTTTCCTCCATCCTCCTGCCCTCTCTTTCTCTCTCCACCTCCACCTCCTAGTGATTTTCTGCCTGCTGAATATGCAGGGCAGAGTCACACGCCATTGTAATAATGTCTCACCGCGCTACACTGTCTGTCCAGACTTAAAATTAGTCCAAAGAGCAGGAGGGAGAGTCATGGCTTAAACAGATGAGAATAAAACCTGAAAAAAAAAAAAAAAAGCAATGACAATTTATGAGCAAAAAAAAATCCAATCACATGACTCAATAACAAAACATAGCACTCACAGTAGCTTTGTTTGTTCATTCTATCAGCAAGGACATTGCATTGCCACTTTCATAGTCCCAAAGTTTCACTCTGCCTGCCATTTCTTCTCCCTGGCGATGACAATGTGTTCCACACTGTCCTCTTTTGGACGATTAGAAAACTGCATGCTCTGAGCTGGGTGCTAAAAGCCCACAGTGTGTGGAGAGGAGGAGAGGGAAAACAGGGATGGACAGAGTAGACAGAAAGGCTAACGGCAAACATTTCTTTGCTCTCTGCAGATTCCTGAGAATGTGTGTGCACAGATAAACTGCAGTGCAGTGTCAGCATGTTTACTTGACTTTGACTATCAACATCAATTCAATTTTTCAGAATGCACTTCTCTCTCTCTCACACACACACACTCAGGATATAAAAAGAATTGTTTGTGTACAGTCAGCACTAAACAGATGGGTTTTTGTAGCCTGGATTTCAACACTGCGACTGTCTCCGGTTCTGTAACTGTAACAGACTGCCACAATATTGATGCTCCGAATAGACCCTGCTGCCTTCTCCTCATCCTGTGTGTGAGTGTGTGTGTGTGCAGGTTTGACATGATCATTCAGTTATGATCTCGGGGTTTGTGTAGTCCAGCATGGGAGTTGCCGCCTCTGCTTGGCGAGGCCAGTGCAAGTGATCAGTGTCAGTCGTGATCATAGCACAGGCTTCCCTATCAGGGCGAAGTCTCTACCTTGCATTAAAGCCGCGAGCACTCTGCCTTGGCAGCATGATGAATGGCTCTGCTGGGAATAAAAAAAGTCACATCCAAGTCTTTAACAATTCTACCAGGAAAAGAACACCACTGTATCCTTTTACAATGCACTGCTGTACAGTACTCAAACACAGAGGGGAATGCACCTGTTGATTATGTTTGTATTGTATAATGGAAAGTAACTAACTACATTTCATCAAGTGCTGTACTTTGATGTATTGTACCTTGAGAATTTCTATTTTATGCAAGTATATACTTTTATTTCATTACATTTTAGTGGGAAATTTACTTTTTACTGAGTAATAATAATCAAATGACAGAATATATAACAACCGCAGGGTTCGTATCTCTGTATTGAGTATTTTAAGTTAAAGTATTGTCAGGAAAAACTACTTAAAGAGCAACTTACCACTATGTTTTTGTTTAAAGACACCACCTTCACACAGGTTTTAATGAAAGCCATAAAATAGGACCAGGATCAACAGATAGCATAATACTGTACATGGTATATCCTAACAGGCAGAAACCTTTAGTTGTAATGGAATAGTTTTACAGCACGGTATTGATACTTGTTCTTAAATAAAGGTTGTAGGTATTTCCTCCACCACTGATTAAGGGCACTTTAACATCTGAAACATAATTAATATTATTATATCATAATTTAACAAGGTGAATATAAAGTAAATAATCAGCATCTAAAACGTCTGCTGTGAAAAAGCTGCACCTACAGTTAGGGTGAACCAGTACGCCAAAATAAACAAACCCGTGTTCAGTCATTACATTGCCCAGCATGCTCCGTGTCCATGTGCCCCTGGCTGGTAATAACCTTTAGCTAATTACTATTTCTCCTGCATCTTAATATCAGCTCATAAAGCAATGCAGCGCTAATTAGGGAAAGAGAGTGAGATGATATCCAATTAGGGGCCCGTCTCTTGTCTCAAAACAAGTGAGCCGACCCAATTCATCTTCACCTTGCTTGCCCCACAGCTACATGGTCGGAGGGTGAGTTTCTTTGAAAGGATAGCCGGTGTTCCCCGATGGTTTACACTATTAGCCATTCAAAACATGTCAGCTAAAACAAAGTCATGGTAATGATGAGGACAAAACTGCGGAAGTCAGTGTGCATCTTTGCCGACGTGGGCAGTGGTCTTGGGAAATCTGGCAGAGGCACTAGGTAGGCAAAGCTTTTCAGTGGATTCTTAAAAAGTCCATTTGGAGGAAGAAACTTATCCTGCCTCAAAATAACAACGTACATTTTCCAAATTGATCTGAAGCATGCACAGCATAGAAAGTACCTTGCAGCCTTTAATTCAACCCCCCCACAGCACTGACCATCGCATCCACTTTTCAATGGTCTTTGAGCACCTTAATAGCCAACTAATTACTTGTAAAATAATAAATGCGCTTATTAAAAACCACTAAATCAAGGTAGAGCTGCGTTTAGTAAGAGAAGGAAAATGGAAAGAAGAAAATCGAGTGTACTTGTGTCTATAAGGAGCAGAAAGAAAAATATTCATCAGGTTCCTCTGCAATACCTGCAAGTCACGCAAGATAGCTTGCCCTGCTGGTCATTTCCTGTTTTAGCAGAGACTGGTGGGCGCAAAACAGGCCCTTTACAGACTAGAATCAGATTAGTGTCATAGGGCCAGCTGCCGTGAATGGGAGTCATGTCGGTGGGTGTCTGCGAGGGGTCCGCCTGTCACCACCCTATGTCATTTCAGCCTGATGGCCTCGTCCCTGCAGACATCAGAGAGTAGCCGATGTAATCTGCAGTCATTCAGCAGTGACCTGGAGAAATGGAAACCAACGCTGGCGGTTGAGAGGGAGGGCTGAGACGGAACGAGAGTGAGCGATCTGGTCAGCCCATGTATTTATCTACCTGGCACTCTGAACTCTGCAGGACCTGAAGAAAAACATCCCTCCTCCTCCAACTCCACCAAATTAACACAGAATCCTTACGCAAGCAGCAGCAGCAGCAGAACGGTAAAGATACAAGATTGAAGGGCACTTGGCTAATTGACTAAAATGAAATATTAACATATACGCGTACCTAATTGCAGGAATTGCTCTAGAATTCTCTTAAATCGCAGCATAAACACGAGGTTCTGGTAAATAGTGAAACTGGCTTGGTCTGCTCCTGATCTGACTGATAATGAATTCATTTGAATATATTTTTCCCCTAGTAATTACAATCTAATCGGAATTGATGGATCATTTGGGCCCAACCTGCATGAAACATTCATTATTACAAGCCCCAACACATGGTCGGAGCATTTTCCACATCAAACACCGCCGTTTAGAACTAGCAACAGACTAATGAGGTGGACACACTATACAAATGCATGAAAGCAGCTACTGCAGACTTTCTGCATATGCATTCAAATGCATTGCAAATAGTCTGCATGTTTTATGGCATTTTATACACAACCAAAATGGCAAGTCAAGGACACGAGCAAAAAACAGACAAATAATTAATACTAACTAATTAAACAGGTGTATAAAACACACAGAATGGCTTCAAAGCCAGAACGGCCCCTCTGATTTGCCCTTCCAAACAACATATGGTGAAAAACATCTTATCTATTGACATATTAATGTATTCATTTTATTATTAGAACAAACATTAACATAATTCTCAACTTGGCGGCTGTCCAGCCATCTCCAGTATCAAGACTGATGGCAGCTTGGCTTGGCTTGCTCCACGTTCCTGACCTGCATTCTCAATGGCCTCCTAAAAAAAAACAAAAAAAAGAACGGCTTGGGGCTTCTCTGCGGCAAAGGGGATTAGCGATGCAAGCACTTCCTCCATTTTGGAGATTTTGTTATTGAGTTGCACTTTGCCAATGCTAATTGCCTGTGCCCACGCAGGGTCAGAGAGGGCCACCTCCCCATTGGGATGGATCTCTCCTCTTCATCTGGACATTATATTACCTCCGGCCATGATTTGCGTCAGCAGGCTTGAGTTTAATTCCCCTTAATCACATTCAGGCACCCTGGCAGAATCAATAAAGAAACAACAGTCAGGGCCATCCTTTGTCCAACATTCCATTTAGGAGATAGACGCCTCAGCATGCAGCGCCGGTAAACTTTATAGTCCGACTGCTACATGTATGATAGAACCCCCAAGAGTTGTCGAGATCACACAGGGTGGTATGAACACTGTCAGGCGGTTTGCTGATTTCCTGAGTGGAAATGAACACTGCTGCAAATATACTGTCACAGACTTCTGTGTTTCTTCAGTCGAGGGGTTGTTGCTTTTGGTACGTGCAAAAAAGAAAAATACTGGATATTTTGATGAAGGACATGGTCCAGTTTGTTTTCTAATATATCTATCCTGTTAGGCTAACCCAAAATACTTGGTTACAAGTATAGTTTTGTCTTGTACCACATAAGGCATTATAGATCAAACCATTGTACGTATGGTCCAAGTAATATGTATGTAGGACCTGTTCAGCAGATGGGGTTTGCCTAGTTGTCATGAAGTTGTAAATTTTTTCTTCCTTTATCTCCAGATGAAATGTGATTGAAAAATCCAGAGCAGCCAAACAAATGACCTTGTCATAAGATTGTTATCTCAACTGCAATTGAATTAAATAATTACACAGAACAATTTAGGATAAAAGAAAAAGAAACAACAATAAAGAGGGCAAAAGAGTACAGTTGGCATTCATACAAGGTAGAATGAAGATCTTCTGCTGAGAAAAGGTGTATAGACTGAAGCTAGCGCTTACTGTACCAAACTAAACATTGGATCAAGGTTGGGAATGAATTTTGAACCTAAGCTTTTAAGCCAACATCTTTTAAGTGCTCCAACCAAATTTTAAATTCTAACACCTACAATTTCACGACATTTAGGTTAAACTCCAAGTGATTAATATGTCCACTTTCTGTGTGCATGGGACAGGTTCCCGCCCCGTGCAAACCTGAATAGATTAAGCAGTTTAGAAAATGGATATACAGATTATTAGACAATCGTGTATGAAGTCAATAGAATCATGGATGCTTCACTGCTACTTAGCATATCATCACCATGGCATCATGGACTGGATCTGTCAAATGATATCAGCGACCAGAAAGGTAGCAGGTAACAGAGGTAAGAGAGACATTTACAGGTCATGTCTTGGCAACCAAAGGTTGAATGTGTGTGTGTGTATGTGTATGTATGTGTGTGTTATACATTGTAGACGGACATGTGAACAGATTTGTTTGCCAGAGGTACGACTTTAATGCAACATGTCCTGTGACATGTGTTCGACATTTGATGTGATTCAGTGATGTAAGAAAAAATGAGAGCAACACAAACAAAGCTGGGGAAAGTTGAGAACAAATTGTACATCAATAGTGACATACTGGCCAGTTCAGTTTCCTGCTGCAGCTGGAAACAAGGTTCATGAAAGCAAAACAATAAAGTCGCAGCCCGTAAAACCGAAACAATGAGCTAAAATACGCTAAAACGCTCATTGGAGCTAGGGGGGGAACTGAAGGGTCTGGCGATAATTCTCTGTTATTTAGAGATACCCCTTTCACATTACACAGTCATTTGATTCATTATTAATATATGCATTTTAATTGGTGCAGCTTTAATTTGAATATTCTTCTTTGCTATGTTTTGGTAAATGAATGACTATCTGTAATACATTACATATGTTTTGAACTTGTGTGGATATATTTTGCGTGTGCGTGTAGGAGTGTGCTCCTACGTGGGCACGGGTGGGTGATGTCTGTTCCAGAGACAGTATTTTCTGATATTGATTCACAGTGGTGTCCCTGCGGTTCACCAGTGGGGCCAACCAAGGACTGAAGCACAGAGCATTTTAATCTGTCAAGATGTCACTAGCTCCTGACAAGAGGGAAAGAGAGAGGTGGGGGTGTAAAGTTTGGATGGAAAGAGAGCGATGACACCCAACATTCAATGCTGGAGTGCCCAGTTTTTTTTGTGAGCACACACACATCCATATCCACACACCTGCGCAAAAACACACATGAAGTGTGCCTGTCAGTCAGTCAAAGTCCACTTTAGGGACTCAACTTCTGCCCTTTATATCCCTACAGACATTTTAACACAGCTCACCGAGTTGTACAACAGTCTGCTGGCTGTGCTCTGCTTCATACTCATACAGTACAACTGTGACCTCACTGATGGCGACTGGTGAGGATACAGTACACGTGGTGTGTATTGTTCCTCTGCAGACATTTTCCTTACTAATGGTTACCGTTCTGGATGTACTGTAACTTTAAAATTAAACTTGTCTGTTTCTATTTGTCAGTGTTGATGTTGCCATCTGGGAGTTTTTGTGGTAACAGCTGATTCCCAAGACAGCTGCAGTGATGTTGCAGAATAAGCTCCTGAACAGCTTTTATAGACAAACATGCCAAAAGGTAAGATGTTAAATTGCAATCTTTGCTTTTAGGCTGTAGGTTGAGCCTTGTGAGTGCAGTGTGTTTGTATACACAACACATAAAGTTGTCTCCTAGGAATAGTCAAGATGGTATTCCTGGGAGACAGCACTGCTACTTAAAATGAGCTGGAATGAGAAAGGTGGCTGTTAAAAACAATTTGGGCCTATATTGTCTGTAAAGTGACAAAGCACAATTCTACGGAATTGGACTGTTGTAGACATTTGTATTAAAGCATTTTAAAGCATAAAACACAATACCAAGAACGGTATGGAAAAAAAGTCAAAAGGTTAAGCATTACAGAAGACTACAGATCATATACAGAACACATACAATACATATTAGCCAACGGGGATAGGTTAGGTACATGGTCATGTGGCTTCAGACCAATCACATTCCCAAACTGGCAGAGAGGCAAGGCGTGTGCCCGACAAAGGACATGGGTGACACTGTAATTGGTCCACAAACAGGAGAAGTGCTTCTAAGGGGCAGCACTCGAGCTTACACAGAGAAGGTCTTAACCCAAAATGTGCATATTTAATGTAGCGTACCTTAAAAACACTTCACAAAGAGCTACATAATATAACAAAACATACATAACAAAAGAGATTTAAAAAAACACATAGAAACTCATTAATTGCCAACAATAAAAACTGATTAATTGATAAGTCCTTATTTGTTCCCCCCAGAAATACATATGAGATATATCTTTGATAAAATGTCATTACCACCAGTTTAGCTGGACTTAAATCACTTCTATGAGTGTAAAAAAGATGAAATGTCATGTTGCAAGGCCTGCAAGCCGAATCGCGTTAGTCTGACAAAGTTATACTTTATACTAGTTGGAGTTTTCACCTCTTTTGACTTTTTGCCTTCTCCATGCACCTTGGAAGTAGCTGAAGTTGCTCTAGAAATCCCTACTCTGCTTCTAGGGAAAACACTGAATGCTTGAATGACAGACACTGCTGCCCGTTCATTACCACGATTGGCATGTGTTTATTAGTCTGTTTGGATCTGGAACAGTTGTAAAACAAAAGTAAGAGCACTGTACTCCAGCATACTCAAAAACATGCTAATCACATTTGTACTGATTTTGCTACAGTTTATTATTAGCATTAGTAATGCCGCAGTTATCCAGTTATGAGACACTTTTTTTAACACATTCTAATAAGGTAAAAAAGTAAGCAAAGCTCAGGTTTGCTGCCTCATTATGAGAAAAACTATGTAACGTTGTACACACTCTAACTTTTGCCACTGCATTTGCTTTGCACATTATTCCAAATGAAGGAACACCTCTGTGCTACTAATTAAGAGCCAACCTTTTGTTTCCTCAGGTAAAAGTGAAAGAGCCAGAGTTATCTTATTGCCCTCCTGTGCAGCTCCTGCGCAAGCATAAAGTTAGTGCCGCCTGGAGAGAGAAACACTTAGACCCAACACTAGCCCCCATGCAGTGATAAATATATTACTTTTGAGAAGCAGTCAGCTTAATGGCTCGCTAAGACATTAAATATAAAGCAAATATTGACAGTCTGGGAATATGTGTTGGGGGTGTGGTTTCTAAAGGAAAGCGGGAGGGGGGGTTCAGCAATGGGGAGGGAAATGTATGTGTGCACGAGAGTGTGTGTGCGCGTGCGGCTACTTTGTTGGAGGCTCATCTATAATGTACAAAGACGATTAAGTTTGAGCAGCGGCTGGGGCAGATAGACAGTTGAGTGGTGAGGTGCAGATAAGAATGAATGCAAATATACAGCAAGAGTGACAGATTAACCTTGGACAAGGTTGAGCATTAATGCTGTGAACAGGCAGGGAGCACTATGGCGTCTGCTGAGGTAAAAACACACATACATGCACGCACGACTCCCACAGTTTAAAGACAAGGGTGTGGGCATGCATACAAGATGACAAGTACACGCTCACTTGTGTTCACACAGCTCTGCGTATGAGCTGTGTACGCGATTGATAAATGATTATTTTATCAATCACAATGTTCAAGTCATGGGCTGAATTGTTTTAAAAGATCATTTAAAGCTGTACTAAGCAAAAAAAATCCAACATCCAAGTTGTTTTTTTTTAAAACCTCTAGAAGGATGAAGCAATACATTTTTCAAGCCACATTACCAATACGTTGCTTTCCATTTTGTCTAAACTTAACAGCCATCTAAATACAGTTTTTGCTCTCACACTGTTAGATTTCTCTCTCTAGTGTGTTGTGAATGCGAATTCTTGAAGTCAAGAGTCCCGACTAACACTGCCAGCTCCATTCCAAACATGTTTCATGCCTTTGCTTGGTTGTACTGTAAACAGATATACCAGTTGCCGCTCAATTAGCGTTTGCTGTAGTATTAAACTACATTTGCTGTTACTGTGGTGACCACGGGTGTGGCCAAATTAACCATGAGTGAAATCTTAAGAACTTTTACATAAAATAATGATGTAAAATATATATCCAGAAAAGCATAGACAAGTGTGCGCCCACAGGGATTAAATCAGTATCACACATGCACAGTCAAGGACTGAGTTCACACACAATAGCACACTGTAATACATGAATAGATGCCTACGCACACACACATAGCACAAGTTCAACATACTGTAAGAGGGAAAAAGCTGAGAAAATATACAGTAATGCAACACATTGACGTACTGCCATTAAACATTTCTGTCATAGAAAAAAAGATTTAAAGGGCGCGTTAGATTTTACCAACATACATCATGCTGTTACACAACCATCACTCCCATTAGAGACCTGCACGCTTAACATGCGTGCTAATCTTACCCTTCACAAGTTCTAGCGGCATAAGGCATGTCACTTTCCAACTCTCTGCTACTACAGACTGATTACTTTCTTGGAGGATGACAGCGGAGAGCTAACCCACACTGTAGATGAATGGTAAAAGCGCTCTCTCGCTCTGTCTCTTCCTCTCCCTTTCTTGACGTCACATGCAGAGACCGTATCTAGGAGTAGGTAAAAATAGTGCGGCAGAGGTAGGAGACATCAAGTTGTGATGGCTGAGCAGATGGAGAGAGAAAACGCTGAATACCAATAAAGCAGATGGATTTGGCCTGGGTGGCTCTTACTGTACTGTATTTGTCATGTTGCTCTGTGCTGGGTTCATCCGAGGCCCCAGGATATGAAAACCAGGGCCAGTATGTAAAAATGAAGATGGAAGAGGTGAAGCTGCGGACTCCTGTTAGGTGACTTAATCTTCCACGGAGTGTTGGGGTGGTGTTTTTATCATACCAAGTGAAAACATGCTATCATTGATCAGATCAACAACAATATATGAGCCAGCAAGCTGTTTCCTTGTATCATAAAGCATTGCACAATCATTAAATTCAATGTGGGTGCTGTGAGGAATGACTGTTGGATAGATAAAAGTCCTAAAGTAGGACTGGTTCTTTTCAGAATGTGGCAGAATAAGCATCTATGTGTTACCAAAGACGATACACACAGTTTCATAATTCAGTGATAAGAACCAATTGGTCTATACTGGATGAGTAAAAAATTATGTTGCATTATTTGAGCAACAAATATATAGAGTTGAATAATGAAATATAACAAAGTTAACTAAGCACTTGGCACTTGACTTGATTTTTGACTGCTCTTCAAGGAAATATTGAGATAAAATAGGATTCACAGAAAACTTTTGTTGACTTTTTGGGCAGGGGTAGCTGAAATGGATGTAAATACCAGGAAAACTAGCAGCATTCCCATTAGCGTCAGCTGCACTTTGTGTTTGCGCAAATTTTAGCATGCTAACACGCTAAAGTAAGATGGTGAACATGTGCTAAAAATCGGTCAGCATGCTGATGTTAGCATTTAGCTCAAAGTCAAGTGCAGCCTCGCAGAACAATTAGCATAGCGAATCATTTCATCAGTCATTTAGCTTAGCTTGGAAAAATACATTCTAAAATCTTAAACTCAGAGAAAACCTCAGAGAATTGAATTCACAGTCTTACAACTATCTTGGCAAAATCCCATTTCCTGCAATGTTTAAGGAGTACTTATCTTTATGTAATTTTAAAAACACTTCAAAAACTAGTCTGATTCACCAGCTGAACTTGTTTTCTGAGAGCGAGTGAGGAAGGTTCATCCACCAGGCCCACTGTGTGGACCCTTAGAACCAATTAGAGAACATTTCTCTCTGAACATTTCTCAGATCACTCTAGTCCAATTTGCCTTGAAAAGACACCACATTAATAGGCGGTAATGAAGGAAAACAGAGTTTTCCACTGATTCACCGTCTAGCTTAAGGATTTTCCTTACTGCTGATAAGGAGCTCACTGTACGTGAAGTTAATAATAAAAATGAGCACAATGTAACAGAATCAGGAGGGGTACGCTCCCAAAGCAAGAACATCTGTGAACAATTCATGTTCACTCGCTCGCATAGAGCAACTAGGCAGTCACACACTGTATACTGCATGTACTACATGCAACACACGCCACAGAGTAAGAAAATCATAATTGGGATGACGGAGAGTGAGCGCCTCTGATATGCAAGCCATGTAGTTTAATGGATAAAAACGGTGATAAGAAGCTTTTGGAATGGAGCTGCTAATGGGTAAACAAGATGGGATGATTAATGTATTAACACTTAAAAACAACATTGTGTTGTGGCTGCTGAGGAGAAGATCATCTAAATAAAAGGACTGTTAGATTCCCATGGGGCTTACATCATGTTTAGTCTAGTAAAGTCAATTGAGGACTTGATGCCAGGCCATTATCAGCTACTACATAGAGTCCAGGTATTAGAATAGTACCACTGATGTTGTTTATGTCTGCAAACACGTGTATTTTGTCTGTAATATACAGAACATACTATATGTTGGTTACTGGCTTTTCTCTTTTGATGAAATGTAGGTTGTTGATACACCACTTTGGTCAATTTCTTTAGTGTTTGGCTGTTTACTTCATTTTGGTCCATGTGTGATCCAAGTTCATAAAAGGGGGATGATCAGTGGATCAACCTGTCATTTAATTAGATTGTTCAATACACCTCTCTAGTCCACCTCTGTTTGGAAGAGGAGCTTTGTGTGTACTCCACATATTTTGATTTCTTGACCTATTCCAGGCTCAGGACTGCAGTGTCTTGGCTTGCTTCCTCATAATGCCTGGCGGTGGCGGGCGCATTTCCTGTTGACATTGCAGCTTTTGCCTCTATAAATGCTTAAAAACAAAGTTTAGCCACTGATGTTCAGCGTAACAGTGAGTGAGTAAAAAAACAAGTACAAAGAACCACGGGTGGAAGAGGACGGTTCTCAGTGTTTTAATAACCACAACAGAAGGAGTGCAGCAAAAGAATTAACACTACTGCCAACAGGGCAGACTAACTACAGTAGACTCACTGTCATTCAAACAGTGGGGGAAATAACACACCAGAGAAACCGCACTATACTTACATTAAATAGGGCTTGCAAAATTACTACACTGCTGATGCAAAACAAACAGAGAATACAATTGGTGTTATCTTTTGACTGAACATGTTCCAGGATTCGCACAGACACAGCTGCATAGACATATAATGCAGCTAGCAGTTGGATAATTGGTGAGCTAAATTTCCTGACGTAAGCCGGTCCAATAAGCCAGGGATGAATAAACAGTAGCACGCACCAAAAGCACAAGCAGAATCAGCACCATGGACAGCGGCCGGGTGGACTTAACAGCACTGAGCTGGATCAGCACCACAGACAGAGTAGAAGAAGTACAAGTAGACAAACTGCATCTTCTGATGAAGATCATGTGATATGATCACAAACTCCATAACAGCCACTTAACGGACCTTGAGGTGAAGTCGTTTAGTCAACTACTCACATATAATTTCGACTATACCCACAATGCTTTGTCCTTTGTCTTTACTTGCCATGCGTTACAAGACAAAACAGCACACTCTGACTTTATTTTTAAACTTTAAGAAGAACTTTCCATTACAGTACATTGTGATCAAGGCGCTTTTGCACAACAGAGTTTACTTTAAAAACAACTTCTCGTGACATTTAACCTGCAAAACAACACAGCTGAGAATAGGCACTGATGCTAGTAAGTATACAGGACCATTTAATGAGGGACACGACTGGAGATTTCTGTTTTAAGATCATAACAGCACTTCAGATCCATGGGCGATTTTTCTTCACTCTGATAATGAGTTCTTTTTTGGGCTTTAATCACATATTTAAAAGGTCTTCAGTACACAAAACAGGCAGCTGCTAATGGTACCAGTAGCTTGAATTCCTGTATATTTTTAGGGTGACTGTTAATAATGTCGTCACTTCGACTTGGTTCAACTTTTAAATGGATAAGAAATAACTTGCGGGGACTAGTTTGGTTATTTTCATTGAGGCACTTTTATTACCTGGACAATTTGATTTGGAGTGATTTGTTTATGCCCGAGCGGCGGAGGGCCTTTTTTTTAATAATAACAGGATACGTCAGCACTTCTCAGGTATACGCCACTTTAAACTCCAAGTGTGTGTGTGTGTATGTGTGTGTGTTTAGGCAAACTGTGTAGGTGTGTATAATTATATGACTCAGAGAAGAGAAGTGCTAGAGATACCGCTGCAGACAATATTATTCTCTCTCCAATGCGCCCGTTCCCCCTCGGCTGCTCGAGTGAGAGAAGGGGAGAGGGAAAGGTTACACCAGCAAGGGTGGGTTTTGAAATTCAAGACCACTTCACCTAGCCCAGGAGTGGCTGTCTGAAGATTAATGAGCTATTTGGGGAGAGTTCAGCTATTTCACATGCACGGGGTCCACATTAGTGATATAATTAATTTTACAACACTGGGGTGTTGTCACCCCTCAGTAGCGTGCCATGCGCCTATGATAAGCATTCTCTAATTAAACAACACCAAAAAAAAAGGGAAAAAAGAGATTTGACATTCAGGTCGTGAGAGGAAGAAACAACCCTGAGCTACAGTCAAGCCACAGCCCGGACTTTCCTTTCCTCACGGGTTTTACATACTTGAGAATCAAGTAATTGGATGGATATTGATTTTGGTGTCCACATCGAGGCTCTGAGAAATTCCAAGTGTGCAGGGAATCCAAGCAAAGTATTTGTGATAGTAGAGGGGTTGACCCCCTACATACGTGCACACACAAATACCTCCCACAACGTCCTGTTTAGGAGGTATTAGAAGAAAGAATTCAGTATATACTGTTTATAGTTGGTGTTTGTTGTTAGCCGTTGCTTAGTCACGTCTGTTATTTAGCATGTCCTGTTTTTGATATCACTCTGTAGATTAGTTATTCTGTGTCATGATTCGAATTAGGCGGTGATGTACATGGTGCTGAGGTTAAAGGACTACCCACAGGTTGTGGTTATCCAACTTGTATCATTTCACACGGCTCAAAGGAGCTGGTTGTAGTTTAAAATAAAGCAAACAGTGTGATGATAATAATGTGATTCAATTAATATAGCAAGTTTTGCCAATTAGTACCTATGTTGTTTATTGTCTCAGACGAAAACTGTGAAGCTGATGTTAACTCTGAAACCTTTACTGATATGGCTGTTCTCTGATGGTGAGGAGGTGAGCTCGGATACCAGACAGTGAAATCAGCTCCTGTATCGTTTACCTCGCTGTGGTTTCTGCGGTTGCCATGGTGACATGGCGAGCCACGGCAGCACGTTGAAAAAGTTGAAGTTGCAGCAAAGACCTGTGCACACCCACCAGAGCAGTGGCTTCCCTCTCTCTCTCTCTCTCTCTCTCTCTCTCTCCCTGTTACTGCCACCAACCTAGATCTTCCAGTAATAGTTAGTTAGTGATGACATAATATAAACAGAGAACTGTATTGTGGGAACACAATCATAAAGTACTGTAAAGGAATAAGTGCTAACATTAGCTAGCTAGGGGAACTAGCGTCCTCATTCTGAGTGAAAGCTAGTTAGCCTAGCTTGCTAGCTTCAACTTATCAAGTGAAAAACAAACTTAGCAGTACAGTGTGTTCTTCCAAATGTAAAATGTTGTGAAGGGCAGATGTCTTAAACTGCCAGAGTAGTACCAGTAGAAAATACTAGCGGGGGCTTGTTTAAAAAGGTAAATAATTGTCTTGTATCCAGGCAGCAGCGCGTGAAAGTTGACAGCGCGTCTCCTAACAATTCCAGACCTCAAACGTCAGTCAACTACTGCCATGAAAAACCCAACTCGGAGGCTTGAAGCTCGGATGCTGTTTACACAAATATGTCTGAAAAGCATTTATTCTTGAAGGCTTCTCTTTTGGACAAAAAACATTATGAATAAAATGTAGCCTAATACTCTTTCTAAATTCTGAAGTATTCACAATAGCAGCAGTATCATTATAGTTTCTATTTCCTCAGAGATGATCATTAAAATTTCAATTCAGCTTCAACAAACAAAAACAATTAGCACACGCAGTCTCGCTCACAACTTGCACCAGTATGAGGAATGAGTGGGATTTTATGCTAATCTTCTCCCACATGTATGGACCATGCTTGACTGTTATGTGCATTAATATGCGTTGGCTGTACCTGTGAATCATATGTTCAGAGAGATTAGACGTTTTTATTGTTTAGATTCAGGCTTGTGACACAATTTAAAGCGAAAAACATTTCAAAACAAAAAACACAAGTGCATACAGCTAGGGGATTTGCATAAAACCTTTCTATAGTGGTTGTTTACCAGGGTTTATACATTGTAAACAACTACTAGAAGGCCAATGCTCAGCACATGCCCATAGAGGTGTAGCGTTCCAATAAAGGAGCCACAGTTCTTCTATAACCTTAAAATGCCATGTGCAGCAAGTTGAAAATGGAAAACAGAATTATTTACATTCTGCAGGATTTCAGCCTAATGGAGTCGTGCAGTGGCAGCCCTGGAGGCACAAAATGTGGTAATGAAGAACTAATTTGTGTGGATAAAATGCCATGGTGATTTTATGATTTATGTTGCTACACAATAGATGCAAAATGGAATAACCACTTACTTTACAAACTAGCTGGTTAAATCAAACTTTGGATGATGTTCAAACCAGACTAATAAGGAAACAGTATGATATATAGTATGTCACGTCCAGCAGGCTATATAGCTGGATATTAAGTTCCAGTTCAGGGTCTCATACTGATGTTTTCTAGTGTGTGAATGCAGCACAGCTATTCTTTCCAGGTTTCCTGGGCTCACTAGGGAACAGCCAGCAGGGAGAAACTACAGCAATTTTTTTGTGCTATATTCTTGTGCTAAAACAATCACCTTTCATATCAATCCAGGAGAGTAAAGCCACATTAACAATAACTTTATATTTACACCTATGGGCAGATTAGAGTCCCCAATAAACCTGAGCTGTATCTTTAAACTTGGAAGAAACCAGAGTTCCTGAAGGCAACCTACATGAACAGTGGGGATAGTCCTTCCATATTTCAACGCCCAGGTTCTGGTGCAGTTTGTTACACAGCCGTGATTTAACTGCTGCTGCTGCTGCTTCTACAGTTTTGCATTTTTAATAATGGTGATAAAGCACCAAACTGTTTGTATGCTTTATGCCTCTTGATAGAAAAAGTCTGCTGTAGGCTGCACTGTGTGGGTTTGCGTGTGTATACCTAGGCTTGTTGTTCTGTGGTGCATTCATGATTGTAGGAAAAATTCAGTGACTTGACCATGTTCTCTTTTTGCCTCAGTTACATCTTGGATTTTCTGACACCAAGGTTTCATAATCATGTTCAGAAGTTGGCACTTGGATGAGAGCAAATCACACAGTGCCCTCTTTGTTAATTTGGCCCGTGCCAAATTTAGGATTTCCCAACTGGTGCTGAAAAGAAAAAAAAAAGATTCTATATACAATATATTTATAAAATAGGCCATCTGAGTGCACAGAATCAACATAAATCCAGGTTACATTTACAAATACTGCACATAACTACCCCAGTCTTAAAAAAGGTGCACGCACACACACACACACACACACACACACACACACACACACACTAATTGTCCATCTGTTACATTTACTTACCAAATGTTAGTCCTGTTTTTCAGTTATGCTACTACTGTAAAGCGGCTTAGTTTTCTGTGACATTTCAATATTCTCGTGTGTTGATCTTTACCAGACCTCCATGAATAAAAAGTTTCACTGTGACTTCCTGGTTGTGTGTGTAAATATATTTTACGGTGTGTGTTAAACAAGCCGACACTCCCGTGCAAGGCTCTGCATTGCTCTTTTTGCATGTCTCCTTGCACTAGATGCCCAGTGCAAACCAGAAACCAGATACTCGTCGGGAGGACATTCATCCAGTGATGATGGGGGCCGAGCCAGAGGTGTAGACAAATGCAGCAGAGGTTCGCACTAATCAATTTCACAGGCTTTTGCAACATTTCACACTTAGGAGTTATGGGCGGAGTCCATATTTATGTATTCAATAGCTTTGAGACTGGTTGCTCTCTGGTTGTGCTTGTCAATTTTGTAGTTGCAATGGTTGTGGGAATGTTTTTTTTTTTTGCATCAAGCATCATGAATAATTTTGCATTTAAAGCTATCTTCACATTTGTGCCATTTCATGTGCAAAGCAGACTAAATAGGAAATACAAGACCTCTGAGAGTCTGTTTCTCCTTTGCTTTGTCTCCGCCATGGTTAACATGAAGTATTTGTTGACGTGTGTGTGTATAATTTACGGTGGCCTCAGTACAGTTGTATTTATAAGCCTGAATGCAATCAAGTCAAATAAATATGTGCATATGTTGGAATTTGGATTGATTCTGCATCACAACAATGTGTATGCATCGGTACCCAGTTTTATCACCAGCCCCGAGAGCTAAACAAGCCTCCCCTGACAGCAAACCCAACATCCCTCCAAGGTTGTCGCTTTCCCTCACCAGCCCGCCTGATAGGTAACACAGTCAAAATGGGCAGAAGTAATGGGAGACAACAGAGGCAGAGGCAGTGCCAACAGCTCGTGGGTCCTGCATGTAGCGAGCTGTGCCCATGCGACAGATGGATGTAGTCTCTGGACTGATTAATGTGCTCACTGGCTTGTGCTTCAGTGGCCGCAGCAATGAAGGAGTTCACAGAAGTGGTCTGGATATTTGTTCTGTCTCCAAAACAGGTGTTACACTTGTTTGGTTCCCTCATTCTACAGCCGTTTGTAAAGCTGGATGATCCGACCAAGCATATCTGACATGAAGGTCAACCGTACATTATACCCTAACAGAATACACAAATGAATCTAACGCAAGTCAAACCTTGTGTGTGCATGAATTCATCATGAAACATAATGGAATATTGCAACAGGGTGGAACTGACAAATTCAGAGTCAAGGTCAAACTTATTTATAGAACCTTTCAACAAAACACGTCACTAAGTGCTTCACAAAGCAACAAATGACATAAACATCAGCTTAAATTATGCAGGGTACACGTGTGGTTTTAACAAATCATAAACACGTCCTCGCTGCTTGGCCCGCGTAGCGCAAATCATGCCATTACTTATCCGAATTTTTATTTTTTTTCAAATCTGATTTACATGCCACACTGCTCCGGTATTTGCTCAGCAGAAGAGCCTGGGGAGCCCCTCTATTAGGGCACCATATATAAAACAGGAAAAATCAATATGCATCCCTTCTCCCGGGCCGATCGAGCACCGCTCCTCGATCACAGCACGGTGACACTGGGAGCTTGCCGGAGAGCCAGCCAGGACGCCAGGACTAATAGTCGTCAAGGCCAAGTGACAGTGAGGCTTATCTGTGGTGAGCCATATTTCCTCTGCCTCCCCAAAGATCTGGCTGGACAGTGTGTGTTATCCCTCCCTCCTGATAAACCTCATCTCCCACACACAGAACCTATACTCTATGTCACATCCAGGCTGTATGCTGCAAGCCATCCGCTGTCCCCTAATAGAAACCATGACAGCCATCCTCTCAACTGGGAAAACAACTGTAGTTTTTGTTTCTTAGACCACCCAATACTCTGCTGGCACACTTCCTCCTCCTGCTCACACATGTTCATAAGTTTTATCCCGTCTTTAAAGATCCCTTCTTTCCCCTTTGAGATTAGTGGCGGGTAAAGATGAAAAATTGCGTTTTCAGCGCAGTGACATCTAATCTGTTTGGTGAGCTTTAATTTCCCTTGACGATGTCAGTGCTGGTGAGCCACCAGCTCACGACAGACATACTTTTGTGAAAGGACAAGGATGACAACGTAGGACAACACTGCATACCTTTTCTCATCTTTGATTCCACTTTGTTACCCTAGAAAGCTAAAAGCTCTCATTGACTTGATCCATAATTGAAAAGGAAGTACTTTTTGGAACCCTAATTTTCACGGCCTACAATTAAAAAGAAACTGGTATTTTTAAACCTGGCCCCTATTTTTTTTATTCGGAAATGTTGCAACATTCAAAATGTTGGGGTCAGAATGTCTAAAATTAGGGCTTCAAGGTTTTAAAAAATACCAGTGGCTCAAAAGATCTGTCACAAGTTAAGTTTTTATCAATGTCCAAGCCATTTCTTATTCTTTTTTTTAATTTTAGATTTGCAGCTCAAATTAGTGGCAATTTAACGTAGGTAAAGAGCTACATGCATGTGATTACATCGAGCAAAGTCATTTTCCTTAGCTGCCGTGTGGACAATAAGAATCTGCTTTGACCATCATTTATAAGAGCAGGTTAGCGCTGTTTGTAAGTTCTATAAATAAACAGTAATAGTAATCCCGATTCAGTTTCAGGTTAGAAACACTCGGATGAGTGCAAGCCTAGCTCAACAGACAACAGCCTCCCATGAAACTTGAGCATACACCAGGATGAGGAATGTTTATTTTCACTAAAATGAGGAACATTACTTTCCAGGCAGCATATTAGTGCAGCAATGAAGAGACTATAGCTGTGAGGTTACTATTTGTCTACACAAAATAGAGGCTATTTTTCATCCTGACAGGTGTAATGTGGCCACCTTATTGGCATAATGTGCTAGTCAGATGAGTAACACAGGAGTTTCTTGTTGGCCTCAACCGTCTCGTGGAAAAAATAAATAAAAAGGCTGTCATTTAAGTTGAAATTAAATTAGTGCGCTTGACACTTTGACACGGCAGTTCAGTCCCTCGTCCCAATCGAGAGCCCCCGAGAGTCATCTTTCAATTTCATGAAATCAGAATTACGTTGTCAAATTGCTGCCTTGTCTCAAGATCCATCACTCTCTCCTTCATGTGGCAAGTCCCCAACTGCACCTCTGCGGAACGACAGATTGAGTAATAGATTGATCTCAGGCAGAAAGAGGGATGGAGTAAGGAGGAGTATGGAGGGGGTTACCAGAAAGGTAGTTGAGTGAATCAGATCTTCATTTTCTACCACTTTGACATGTGTCACAGTGGAGCACGCTGCGATTACATAACAATGAGGACCCGCAGAGTTCACCGTCGGGCATCTGTGATATCTGCCTGATAAATACATTTAGAGGCTTGGAGGCAGGCACGCAACAAGCCACGTTAAAGGCCAGTGTCACATCAAGTGGTCACAAAGCATTAGCAGCTCAGCGTGTCACAGAAAAATGACAAGACAGTGCCGAGCACAATACAATGCTTTTAAATATATATTTAATCCCTATTAAAAGCTCACCTGCTGGAAACATATTATGTCCTGCTGGGAAACAGGCAAATCAATTTAACATGGAAATGTGCCCAGATAAGATGTAATACATTTTGAGTTTTTGATAGTCATGGACAGACAGGGATGGTATTTGATTTCAGGAGAACATGAGAGCACAGTGAACGCCACTGCTGATGAACAAAAGTCAAACTTCTGTATGTTTTGACTTAAAAGGGAATATTCAGTTCCCTATGTATTATTTTCAGAACTAGCATGACAAGTTGTCAAAAAAACATTAAAATATTAAATACCCTCTCACACTTTTGAATAATAAATTGAGGCTGTCTGTGTGCATTTCATCATGCAAACATGTTTTTTTTTATGGCATACAAGGCATGGATTTAACGATAAATTGTATCCCGCTACAATGTGGATTTCTCACACATGATTTCTTCCATTTGCATTTATATTTTAAAGTGCCCTTCCATTAAAACAAATCTATTTTACTAACTGTAAAACTTTACTGTGCAGAATGATGTATAATATATTTCATATAGTATACATATATTCAGAATGAGAGACAGTAGTAGCATTAAAATGTCATTTTAATCATTTTTGACTCAATTAATTAATTTTTTGGTGGAAATAAACATACCACACACAATTATTCCAAGTAGAGTATTTCTATGTCTATAAAACACAAAAATACACGTTAATACGTTAAATACTCGTTATGTCACAAAATGATCTCGCACAGATTTAAGGTGAGCACCGAAAAACCTCCCCCCTTCCACAGATGAATATTAAATGGCTTTATAGTTTTACTCTGAACATACATCTTTCTGCAGAGTGAAGGTCAAACATCCTGATAGTAGAAAATAGTTTGGTCCAAACGATTAGTCAATTTATCAATTAGCAGATCAATGGAAAAACAATTGCCACTAGTGATTAATCATTTAAGTTGTCTGTCAAGCAATGCAGTAAGTTGCAGCCCAGCTTTGGTCTTCAAAGAATAGATCATTATTCAGATTGACTGGTTACTAAAAGCCCAATAGAATTAAAAATGCCTATGCAATAGTAAGAAAGTCCTCGGGGGTCTTACTAGAACCCGTTGTTTCTGAGTGATCCAGCTAACTCCCGAATCCCTCCAGTAATAAGCCGGGAAGATGTCGATGAAGGTGAGAGTGGTGTAATCGCCTCAGATTTTATAAGTCAATTCTTCACCGTCTCTGCCCGTCTGTCAGCCGGGTGGAGACTGACGGCTGGTCTCCGATGTGGTGCAGAGCATTTACCATGTCATGCATTTGCACAGAGGGGTCCTCCATCACCTCCCCGAGCACTTAGCCTGGGCGACGGGGGGAGACCCGGCTCATCCCACCCCTGATGGCTGAGTCCATTAGGGTGATGCACGGCGCACCATTCCTCATCCTACACGGGAAAGGTGATGGATCCACTCCAGCCCGAGGCTCCAAATGGGCCTCCCTCGTTTGGGAGGAGGCAGGCGGGGGGAAGTGGCGTGGGCGCAGTTGTGGGTGGTATGATGGAGCATTATGAGGTTGAGCCATGTGTAAAGGGTGCAGAGGTACTTCCCTGCTGACCGCAGGGGTCACGGGTTCAGCTCCTTGTCAGAAGGACAGTTAAAGATTCCATATTTATGAGCCATTACACTTTCATCCATTTTTTGGGGTCAACATTGTGACTAATAGATGTTGCAGTAAGGGTACAATTAATTTTAGATAAACAACTGCCTTTTTTTATATTGTAGGATGATGGAAGTCATTAAAAAGCAAACACCACCTGAACAAAAACACACTCTTTCCTGCATTGATACAAATTCAGTTAATTTGACTTGCTTAACCTTACTCACCTCCTCCATTTGGCCTTCCAACTGGAATCTACCACAGCAAGCATACTGTTTTGTTGATCGTTAATAAACAAGGTGAGAATGGAAAAAAAGAAAAGAAAATACCAACTGTTTAACAACCTTGTTAACAGCAAAAAGATACCCCTTTCAGCACAATTCCTCTGATAATAAAATATGAAATACTGCTTACTGAACATACACGCCGGGCATCTTCATAAATATCTACACACTCTGAATGCAGTATAATGAATAATCACAAAGTCATAATTACCTCCTAACAACCTTTTTCTCACTACAGTGCATCTTTGTGATTGAAGTCCACCCACATTGAGTTAATTGCATTTATTCCCAGATGCCACAAATATGCAATTAAAATGCAGGCATTACACGCAGGCCTGCAAAATTATCAATACAGTGCACAGTTAAAAATAGGGTCAGTGTTTGCCTCTCGAGTGCAGCTTAGAATATGTTTCTGGAGAAGTGAGGGCAGTTGAAGACGTGGCTCTGAATTTGCACTCCTTCGTGCGTTTATTTTGTTTTTTTTATGCATTTGCATGACTGTCAATTTCCTTCAAAGGGAAACAGATTCAAGTTATTGCCGTAACATAAAATTAGCCTGACAATCAGCGTGGTAACAAAACATTACATGTGGAAGCTGGAAGTAGAAAAAAATGACCTTTTTAAAAATTGATTTGTCCAGTTACTCAGGAGTGGCTCAGGATGTCAAGCTGAATACACAGAAAGGTTGTTGACTCTAGTTGGAAGTATTACATCAGATTCCTCTCACATTTTATTTGGTGAGTATCAACTTTTGCCATCTAACAAATGGTTTAGGTTTCCTCAGTTTTGGTTTTATTACGGCTTTAAAAAAACATAGTTTTTATGTTTAACTCCAGAAGATTTCCACAGATTAAACTTAACAGGCTGCAGATCATATTCATTCTTTAGTCTGTTCAGCTGTTAAACAACCACTCTCAGTAGGCCAATTGGAGTGCAGTTACAGCAGGACATTTAGTTAGAACTATACCAACACTACTTCTAATAAAGTTCCTCTTTGTCAGACACTTAGCCAGTGAAACACAGCATACTGGAACTGTATGTGTCTGTAATATATTGCTTAAGAACACATTGTGTCTTCCTGTGATACAAAGAATCCCCGTGATGCAATTTTAGTGAAATATGACAATAATTCAAGTTTAATTTTATGAGATTGTTAAACCTCCTTTTTGTGCATGAGCGCTTACAGGGACAACGTCATCTACAGTTTACAGGTCTTGGGGAGGATCACTGCATGTGTCACAAAAAGGTTATGCAAAGCCTTTTCATCTATCATGGCTGCATCTACCAACTGTACTTTGCTTTATGGGAAACCTTTATAAATGTTGTTTACTTAAACGCAAGGACGAGAGAGGCATAAGTCATCAGCCCTTCTAATGAAACACACTTAGTGTTTATATTGATCAGAGGCAGCCTGCGAGTCTGTGCATGCGTGTGCACGTCTGCGTGTGTCTGAAACTGTGTATGCATGGCGCTGTCTGTGAGAGAGCAAGTACAGTAGACACAGAGCCAGAAACTCTAAATAATGCAGCTCGTCGTGCAGGTTGGGGCCCCTTCTCTATTTGCTTAGGCAGGTTGGGAGAACTGCTGATGATGCAATGTGCTGACCCAAATACACTACCTGCTCCCAGCAGACTGCGCCAGCTGGGGCAATCTCGCTGTCGCTCTCCCTTTCTCCCCGTCTCTTTCCTAAACCCTTACCCCTCTTTTCATTTCTTCCTCTGATCATAAAAAGAGGGCTCAATTGTATGTTCTTTTATTATTGTCCTGCTTTTGCCTCTCTCTCTCCCACTGCTTAGAAGTGCTTCTCCACACGCAACATGATCACCCTCAAAAGTCTTCAGTGTCTTCCTTTTGGTCTCATGCTTCCTCACAATACCCTCTGCAGCCTTGTCTGAAAAAAATGCCTATTGAGTAAGCGACATGTCACCGAGTTAGCCCGGGAATCAAAAGCAAAGATGCTCACTCTTGTAGTGCAAGAGTGCGGGAGACATAAAGGCTGATGAAACCACTCACAGCTCGCTGACGGGGGGGAAAATTGTGCAGGAAAAGTATCACAGATGTAATAAGAGCAGCCTTTTGATCAGCTGCGCAAGATAACGCAGACCAACACGCCGCTCGAGCTGGTTAACTACAAACATACCAGATGACCAATTTCTCGCTCATTGCTTACACTACACAGGCAGATAACATTTTAAAAAATAAAATAAAAAAGCCACTCCAAAACACTCAGGCCTTTTATATCACCACAGGGTGCCCAGGGGAACTGCAATATAGAGCTGTAGCTGTATTCACATAGACGCAGATAACACAGTACCTGCAGGGTCGCAGTACTTGACAGCCACTGTACCCGTGGTGGTGATACTGGTAACAGAAGCAGACTTGTGACCAGGAGGCACTGTTGTTTTTTTTTTATTATCTCCAGACAGAATGGTATAAATGTTGAAAGAAACGGAGCAGTTAAAGTCGTCTGGGGAAAGTCCAAGACGAGTGAGTACCATCACAAGCGATGTCAAAGAAAGTCTCACGTTTTGTCATAGCAAGTCAAATATCATATCATTAAGAGGAACATCCATGTCAAGTCACACTTTTTTATAAGCTAATTACAAGTCAGTTCCATGAGTAAAGTCTCAAATAAGCATCTTAACAATCGAGTCCTAAAGTCAAATCCTAACTTTTGCAATTTAAGTCCGCTTCAAGTCCAAGTCTCGAGTCAAATCTACAGCTCGGGGTGGAAGTAAGGAGTAACAATCTTCCCCTGTTGAGCTGTCCATGAGTCCAACGTCCCACAGTGACAAGACAGAGAGTATAGAAAATGTATCCTTCTCAGAATATCCAAACTTAAACTATACAGCAGAGATAATTCTGTGTAACCATAGCAGTTTCGGAGACTTGAATCCTTTTTGTGGCTGGATCAGTGTGGTTTTTAGCGAGGGGGCTTATGCGTATAATTACATAGACACACTTATTTTCTGCATGACAGCCTTCCTGCCATAATAGCTTCTGTTTTCAGGGGGAAAAATGAGAACGAGTATCAGGTAAATTGGAATTCTCTCATCATGTTTTCTTTTCTCACTAAGCCTGTGTCCGAAATTACTTTTTCTCTTTCTTTACTGAAAAGGATGATTGTACACCAAAAATGGAGAAGGCTAAAAGTACAAGTTAATAGGGGCTAGATGAGACGGTGGGGGTAGATCTTTCTCTGGAAATTTTAATTTGTGATGTTAGTCTAAAACTCTGCATGATTCAGTTTCATGGCCCTCCTGATTAATTCAGACTCATCAATTCTCAAATTGTCTGGCACTATCAGCTACTGGTTTAACAATTAATTATTCTAACATGCGGCTCTTTATACCCTCCTTTGCATATTTAATAGATCTGCAAATCTCTTGGTATACCACTTATTGACTAAATTATGATTTCCACATTTTTTCTTCCCGTATGATGACATTTGCAAACTTTAAACGCAGCACTTTGGTTTGTAAGGTGTTAATGAACGAATAAAATAAGGTGACAACAAAACATCCTCCCTTGTTTGGCCGTCATGTATCGTCTCAGCGGAGGAGCAGAGGGCAATATCAACACATTCATTAAAAAGGCTGTGGTTTACACTTATTATTCCATCATCGACCTTGATTTGAAATTTGCATTATGCTTTATTCTTTATTCAGTGGTAATCGATGTGTGCTAGCCTGTTGAGTTTTAAAATCTGTGACTGACATTGATAAATGGAGGTGCCAGTGCAACACAGAACACAAAAACTGTGAAGAGGAGACAAGCACTGTAGAGGTACAGAGGGACATTAGGGAAGGGGAAAAATCAAGTAGGGACTAAAATCATTAAACCTGAGCAGGAAGTGTGGATATTAGCCAACATTTTACTGGAAAATAAAGAAAGGACAAAATAGAGGATTCAAGTATGTAGAGGGAGAAGAAAGCCTGGCACTCAGGTTGATGTGCAGACACCCAATCAGACAGCCCTTCATCCCTTAACCCCCAGCCAAGAGAAGAGTAACAAGATGAGAGGAGAAAGGTGGATGGGGAGGAATCAGCTTTAGAAGTGCTGAAGCTGGATTTTTTTTTGTGTGTGTGAAAGAAAGAAATACAGAAAGAAGGAAAGGGAGGAGTTCTAGGGAAAAAGAAGGCACATGAGCTAATCTTCTACAACAGAGAAAAGGCATGCGTCAGTCAGATGAGAGCAGGTGGAAATGTGGGGCTGAGACAATGTGTTTTTTCCTCTGCAGTCGAGCCTGTGAGACAAAGCTTTAAAGATGCAGGCTAAAGGATCACAACACAATACCTTGTGCCAAGCAATGACGACTTCACTCTACTAATTCAGTTGCATGGCTTGAGTTAGATTGAATTCACAGAGGAATATGAAGGTCATGTGTACACGCTCACTCTCCATGGCCATTAGTGCTTACTTATAAAGCCATTAATGTCCATTATCATAATTACCTTTGCTTACTTGCAGAAGCCACTGCCAATGAGTGAAATCTGCACAAGTCTCCCAGATTTCTCTCTGCAAGCTATTAAGAGTTTTTTCTGCATTGCCGTCATCCGTCGTCTTGTGCTCTTCCACCTGACTGCCCTCACCTTCTTCCTGTTTTAAAAATACAACCCGGACCCGCCTCGTGCATATGTTTGCTTGCCACGAAAAGGTGTGCCATTAATATGCAAGTGCATGTCATGAATTAGTAATGCAGCCCCCCCCCTTGCCAGAGCAGTGTATGTCAAGTTAAGTAAGAACGTAGCAGAAAGGTGGACGTTTGCGGGCTGCACCGATGTACCTCCTTGCCAGCCATGGAACAAGCAAGGGCTGTTGTTCCGCTTAAGGGGGCAACGCGTCCCCGTTCCATACCTGCAATTCAGCTCCCAAAGGGATGCAGTCTCCTACACAACACGATCCTTCTACCCGCAGAGAAGCGGTGGAGAACTCACAAATAGAACTTTTCAAGATCTCATTGTCATTGGGACAAATGTGGACTGTGTAGGTTGCATTTTCTATCTCCTTGCTCATGTTGCTCAGTGCAAAAAGAATCTCGCTCTATACTCTCAATCCCTCCTAGAACTCATTAGTGAACGGCTCTCTAGTGATAGCGTGTCTCACTTTTCTTGCCCAAAACGGACATCCAGCAGCACAGTTTTCCTTTCCCTCGAGTGAGTTTTCTTTTTCCCCAGCTGCTGAATTCACCAAGCACCGTGCTACTTAGGGTCAAAGGTTGATAACGGCCAACAATCCAATTTCACAGCGCCTGCCTCTGACAGACACCGTGTGATCTTGGGGGGGACCCCTCCCGATCCCCCTCTCTGCATATCCTCAAGAACACTCTGAACTTAATCAAACTTTAATTAGCCCTCTGCTTTGGTGATAATTGGCAGTCGAAGCAGGGCCAGAACTCTGCTCCTGCAAGACGCGGTCTCCGAACGTATCCACAGCTAATCGTGGAGGGAGAGATGCAGAGGCACTGGCCATAATCTGTTCCGAAAACCTGATGGGACCTCTGTGTGCATGTTTGTATGTGTGTAACAGTAAGTCGGTCCGTCTTAAACTTTACTCAGAGAGGGAAAATGCTTTTACAGCTATGAACACAGAGTACACAATGTATTGTGTAAATGTAAACCAAACAAGAAAAGAAGGGACTAATCAAGCTTTATTTACCTGGTTCCATTCCTACCACCGGCCCCTTATCCTTTTATGACCTTTTTTATCCTTCTTCTTTTACTTTATTGTCTTGTAATAATATTGTTCCTTTTAGCATGGGATAAGTTTTAAACGTATTTAGGTCCTGTGCCCGTGCCCACTCACCCCCTGGGGTGAGATCTTGTCTTTTACATAACCTTGCCCTTAAGCGAATCAGAATGCACTTTTTGCACAAAGTTTAGCATTATGTAATAAAGGATGTAGGGAGGAGGAAAGGTAAAATAATCACTAGGTGCCTGATGTCGTCTAAGCCTGTCAGTGTGGAAAAAAGCTTGCACCAAGAGCCTTAAAGCCATAAGGTCTTTATTTCCCATATGATGCATGTCTATGCTAAACAAAAAGCAAGAATAACTAACATTTCAGCGGGCACCTACATTGCACACTTTATACATTAAAGGTTCACGGCAAATCAAATAGAGTTTCTCAATATAAGACAGCAGTAAAAGAACTGCATAGAAAAACCTGACCTATGTCAGTGATGTGTGCGTGATATTGAGCAGTAGTCAGAAATATGATTCATGGGTATGCTTTTAGAGCCAAAAAGTAATAAAAAACAATTATGGTCTAAGCCTCTTTGACCCGGTGGAGAAAATCCATGCCAACCCAATCTTGTTGTAGGTGCCATGATCTACTGAATCGAATGCCCTGTGAAATGAAATCAATGGAGTTACTCACTCCAGAGCCACATCAATCTGCTGAGATTGTGGTGCATGTGGATTTAGAGGTCTACTGTACCCCCTAAGACGACTTGGGTCAATAGCATTAATGTGAAAAGTTTGAGGATAGCAACAAGGCACATACACCCCCCCCAACAGGTTATAATACATTTCAAGTCATTATTCGGTGTTTAATATTGGCAGTGGTTGGCGGCGTAGTGCAGTCGTTTCCTTGAAAAGACAGCAAAATGATTCCACCGTGACCATACTATTCAGATTTGAAGGTTACTATGGCGGAAACCACAACGGTAAACAAAAATCGATATATTTGAGATCGGTTTAGCCTTGACTGAAGTGAAATTTGCAGAATTGATCACTGTCTCTTATGTGTCTGTTCCTTTTTTCACCATCTAATTGCAGCTTCACGGGTTACTTCCCGACTTTACTTTTCCCTGTCTATGCATTGCCAAGACTTGTACTTAAAATACACAGTGGCATGTATGTTCTATCCAGAGGTTCCAGTACACAGAAGAAGAAAAAAAAAAGCCACTCTAGCAGCAACATGAGTGCAACTCAAGAGAACACGATTCTGGGTTGTAAAGGTCAAGGCATGCTTGAAACAAACTAGTTTGTACAAAGTGTTATCCGTCCCATGTTTAAAGGCTTAAGTGTTTATAGTTGTTCTGAATGGCCACATTTAAAGTTGGGGGTAAAAAACATGCTTCCAGTTAGAGGAGCGAGACACAATGAACAATATAGATGGGGATAACAGCGGACACTTTCGTACAATCTGTCCTCGAAGGCATTCGCAGTGTTGCACTCACAACGTACACATGAAAAGTGGCAAAAGCAGTTGGGTAAAGAATGAAAAAGAGAGAGAATTTAAAAGATAAGTTCAAATCCTACCCGTGTTCTCACCTCCACACACAAAGTGGGAGATGGTTGGATTGTCGGTTTCAAAAAGTTGCCAGACGCAGCCCCCTCAATGTGTCAGAAAGTTGTGGAGGTGAGGAGGCATGAGCCGCTATTTGACGATGCGACCAGCACTTTGGTTGATGCAAACTGACAGTTTATCGGCCATCTGTGCAAACGCATGCCCTTACAATACACGCCTTTGTCTGGAGTCACTGTCAATGTTCTCACTACCAGCTTAGTTTCTTACACAATGTCTACATTAGCAGAGCAGCAGCTTCAGTCCTCCATCTGTGTCTACACAGGATGCCTTTAGGGTCCTGATTTCATGTAGGTTACCCGTGTTCTGACTGTTCTCAGAGCCCAAAATACAACCACTGTTACACACACAACATATAAATTAAAATATGCTTCTTGGTAGCTGTTACGCACATAAAGTGCGGGAATGGAAATTATAAATTGATGTCCATTATTGGAGTTTTAATTTACTTTATAATAAAATGTTAACAAAAAAGAACAGGAGGTAATGTAAATCTGCATTTTATCTACTACTATTAACCTACTTTAGATTTAAGCATAAATAAATTGAGATGGAGTTGCATGTACCTAAACAAAAAGACATTGAGTTCTTGTAAGTCCTTTGCAGACTCCAGTGTTACATCTGACTCTTCATTCTGGATTATTGTCGACACTTATCTGAAATATGTTCAAGTTCATTCCCGCTCCGACCCCGATACTGCTACACTAATGTTAAGAAGTTTTAAAGGCTCAAACTCTCCCAGTGTCTTTGGCTTATCCTCTTTTCTTAGATTTATCCATTCTTTAGTTGTCATATCAGGACCAAAAAGGAAAGTCACACACAAATCCATTTTGTCCACAGCCAGTATCATTACAAGAGCCGTCTTTGCTTGTTACTTTGTAACAATGGAAATATGTATCAAGCGCAAGTGCTCTGAATTGGACTAATTACACTAAATGTACATCACAGACTTTCTTTGACCATGAGGCATTGAAGCCCTTCAGCTCACAGGGTATTTTCTTGTGACACTGTCTATCAATGTGACCATGGCAAAATGGCTTGCTCGGTGATATATTAGCAAGGTGAACAGGACAAGAGAAACCAGGTAGAGGGAGTCTTGAGAGTGAATCATTTAACTGAATTGCTGCCCTTGGAAGAGAAGCACTTGGAGCACAAAAATTGAACATTAAGCTGTAGACATCTGTAGCACTTTGAATGGCTTGCATTGATTATGCTGCTTGATGTTGACAGACTCTCAGGCTGTCAGACATCTTATACATTGCTTGGTGTCTGTGTGTGTGTGCACTTGTAGGTTTGCTTTTGTGTGCATATGCGTGTGTGTGCTTAACCAAACTGCCCAAGGTCCAATACTTCAGGGATCTGTCAGTGCTCTGATTGGTGATAGGATTTTGAAGTATCCTTGTAGAGCACAACAAAGTTACTTCCCAAGGACGTAGCATTAGCATTCAAGGATACCAGTTTGACAAAGACTGGGAGGACTTGTCTCCCTGCTGGGCTGGTAAAAAGTAAACGGGGAAAAAAGGGAAAAGCCTTTGAAGTACAAGCTTCATGGACTTGTCAATAGCTGGTATTGACCCGTCCCCACTTTTATTTAATAAGGTTCCCATTCCTAAGACTTGATTTTCTGGATACTCATTGCTATGCTAGCTGTGCTGCAGCATGCTGTCATACTGCTGATGCCAAGTATTTCCGCATTGATTACACCTCTGGGATTAGCTCAAATGCAAATGAAAGTGTGTGTGTGTGTGTGTGTGTGTGTGTGTGCGCTTCAATGTAAATGTGTGTACTCGGAGTGCTAGAGAAGCGTGAGTAAAAGAATATCCTAGCCTTACAAAGATGTGTTAGTGCTTGCACACATGTAAGTCATTTATTGTACTGTTTAAAACAATCCATGCTTTCGAACAAGCTGTCATTCTATTGTATATGGCTATTTATATATAAAGTCTGTTCATATTCAGGAAAATGTCGATTTAAAACAGCATCCAAACAGATTCTCTCTGTCACATATGGCCTCAAAAAAACAATAGGAAGCTTTCAAACCATGCAGGCATATTGTATAGGAACATGGGCAGCTGTGAGAATCTGGCTTCCTTGAAAAGCCTGGGAAACATTACACAGAAAGAAACGGCGTCAGGCAGACTGAGATTAACATGCAGCAAAGGAAAAGTCCCCTGCCTTATAATTACGCTGTGGATTAAATTGTGATCAGGCATTCTGAATTGATCTTCATGAAAGCATCAGCAAGCTGCAGCGTCCTTGCATATTTAAGGAGTGCCGTAAACTGTACACACAAGCATTTTACCTTATTAAATAAATCCAATTTTGTTTTGCGTGTAGAGTGCATGTTCACAGATGTGAAGGTCAGTGCAACACAGCAGACTGATTTAATCTTTCTGCCCTGTGCGTTTAATTCATTTTGCCTCTTTTGTGTGCAGGTGATGCTCCTTTTGTGTGCTGTGTGAGAGCTTTAGCAGTGGCTTGTTGTAAAGTGAACGGTATACTCCTGTGTTATACGTCAGCTGTGCTACAGCATGTGAAGTGCTGTCAGGAATGTAGAAATTAGAGGCTAATTTTATGACCTCCTTTCCCCCCCTTTCTTGAACAGCTTGACGCGTCAGTGCCATGACCTTTGTGTCCATCTCTACTGTTCTTTTCTGTACCCGCCATGGCTGGATTTGAATTAATAATTTCACAATCTGCCTGTTTTTGGCCAGGAGTGATGAAGAGTTTGCCAATGCTGTCAGTAACTTGAAAAAATAAAATAAAGAACAGCATTTTCAACAAACTGCAAGCCCCTTCCCAAATTAAGAAAAATATTTTATTGTAATTTCCGTTCATACAGATAGAGTGTGGTTTTAAACCAAAACATGCTACCAGCAGGAACCATTTTTAGAATCGTTAGCATGTGTGTGTGTGTGTGTGTGTGTGTGTGTGTGTGTGTGTGTATGAGGCTGCTCACATGTTTTACAATCATATACTGAAACAACGTGATCATAAATACAACACCAGAATTCTGTTATTTAAATTAACTTGGCTCAACTTTTTAGCCTGGAGCCGTTTCCTCCAATTACTTTTAATGCTAAAATGTTCACTTACAGATCAGCTTTGTAGCAACATTTTGTTGGAATAAATCACAATGAAGCAGAGTGCAAAATATGTGAGCGAAAGATAAAATGTGCAAGCGATTCAATAAAAGCCTTGATCAGACATGCAAGCTTGCATAGCCAAAATCAGACTGCAGCGTAATTCAACTAGTGACATCAAGCGCATAAGACGGCCCTGATGTTACAACAAAACATCCCATAGAAACGGTCCAGTAGGTAGAACCAAAACTGGACAATATTCTTTTAAGAAATGCTCCTTCCATGCCACTGCATTCAATAAATACCTCAGATCAGTACTAAAAAAGATGTCCATATGCCATCAGGAGTCATTTGTTCTTTATTCTTCTTTAGTGTTTTATGACATATTGTTGCATACATAACAAGAAATGCTACATATACATGTTTCTAAGTACTTATGAGCACTTCTGTGTTTTAAAATCCAAAGAATTGGTAAGGAAGTGATACGTTCCCTGTAAGTAATATTTTTTAAGCACTAGGAACCATTCAGCCCAACTCCACAGCACCTTCTGACTCACCCTCTGACAAACTCTTGCCACCTCATCTTCCAAGTTCCTCATAGGGCCAAAAGGAAAATAGACATGCTGTCCAGAGACAGTGGTCGTCTTTATCTAGTCCGCTGCCAAATCATGTTTTTAAAAGTGACATTCCTTTTACTGAGAAAGTTTCACACTGCACCTTCGCCTCACACATGCACACCAACATGATTTTCTTGTCTGGAAATAGCAAACTGAGAGCCCTTTGGCTTCCCAGGGGAACCATACCGAGCCGAGATGCCATATGGAGGTGGGTGTACCATGTCTGCTGGTAGAGTGTTGTGGAACTACAGAAACAATCTAGGTATGGAGGGGGTCACCATTAAGCGTCACCCTCCAGAGGGACGGGTTCATGATGGAAGTTGCGGTTCGGCGTCGCTCGCTCTCGTGCTCGGGTTCTGTTCAAACAGCTGTCACGAGCGGCTTGGCTTGGATGACAGGTGGGGGGGATACTGAGAAAGTAATGGAGAGGGGGGCGAGAGAATTGCTTTGTAGTGTGCCAATGGAAAGTGCGAACATCCGTTTGCAATAAAATATGGACGAAGAATCAAGCTACAAATCACTAGAGAGAGTGGATGTAAGGTTCCAGATCCTGCTGTAGCACAACGAGCAACCTCGTCAGAATCTATCACCAAATGTTCTCAGATATTCAATGTTTATTGCTTAATCCTTCATTAATTTAAATTAGTCCTCTATTTCCAACCACATGATGAATTCAATCACCGTCAAAATAAAGACAGGAACACAGTGATGGGTTTTGCTCATGGAAGTAAAATAAATCTGCATTGAGGATTTGTGTCAAGTGTAACTTTGCTGCCCTTTAACACACAAAATCGCGACCAGTAGCACTGTTGACCTCTAAAGGGGGCGGTCACACCGCAGAGTCCACAGTCCAGAAACTTTTTCTCTTTCAGATCAATTCATATTTTCTCTCTGGCTAGGAACAACTGCAATACCCAAAGCCCTGTGGGAAGGTTTTGGTATCAGTAGAGGGTGTAACAGTGTCTCCTTCCAGCAAATGTGCTGTCTTTATTTGTTGGTGCGTTAGCATTTGATATTGCCATTTTGTGACTGAAGCTACCAAACACACTCGCTGCTGGATCAACAGGGTGGCTCCAGCTGCAGCACAGGAAATATATTTTCTTCTAAGAAGGGTAGTGGAAAAGAGGTTTCCCCCATTCTTTCAGTGATTTGTTGTAATGTAGTCTTTTTCCTTTTGTGACAAGAAATGAGGAGATGAAGTAAATAAGAGTCTACGGAGGCACAGACAAAAAGACAAGCAGGACATTTGCCATTCCCCTGTGTGTGGTGTCTACCTGCTCATTGGTTGGAGCTGTCAATTATGACAACGATGATGGCAAGTGTGGTATCATCTCAAGGAAACGGAGCACCAACAAAACTGTGGTTTGGTGGGTCTCAAGTGCTTTGTCATATTTGTACAGGAAGACTCACAGCTAAGCAAGTGGGTGTCTGTGGCGTGTGGTAAAAGCATGACTAATGAAAACCTGGGTGTCCCGTGGCTGTGGGCTTCTGCGTCTGCACTCTAGGCTCAGCTGTCACATCAGATGCAACAATATCCTGCTTACAGTACACAGAAGGTTTGCACAACATTGATGGCTGTCTTATTAGAGCCTGTGTGGTCCAGTGCACTCCAGGCAATGTGGTTTTAAAGAGTTCAAAGAATTTTTTTTTCTCTGTCCCCCTGACCCCCGATGGGTCAGCAGCTTCACTACGCTGTAGGGCAAATTAAGCAGTAAGTTTAAAGTCCTTATTAGGGTCATTCAGCCCTAGCTTGAATACTAGTTTCATTGAAATTAAAAAAATTTTAACATTAACATTTCCCAAGCTTTTTCCCCCACTTTTAAATTGATGGGATATGGATAAAATGGCTTACGACCAAATGCAGCTTTCTCAAAGCAATGTGCCGAAACCACGAAAAAAATTGAACCATGGTCCCAAATCAGAGTCATCACTATGTTTATGTTCAGCTCCAAAAACTCTCCTTAAAAGCAATTTCCTTCCCTTCTAGAAGTTGGGGACAATCTTTTGAAATCCTGCGAGTAAGAGGAAAGGGAAATATTGAACTGACATCTACAGAATTTCAATGTGGTGGAAGAAATATATTATCATACAGTAGGTCCCTGCATGTTTCCCCATGTATGTCAGGAGGAGGAGGGATCAGCTGTGTTATGTAACAGACAGATTCAAACTTTCTGCCAAAGAAACAATGCAGAAGTTGTGTGTGTGTGTGTGTGTGTGTGTGTGTGCAGGGATATGCATGTACTGTATGTAGATGCAGTGTGTGTGGGTGACAGTCTGTGCAGATCTAGATACGTTGTGCCCCTTTGCACATATCTCAGAGTGAGAGCGAACATTCTCGTGTTGCATGCATATGTGTGTGTGTGTGTGTGTGTGTCTGTGTGTGTGTTTGTTTGTGTGAGCATGCTGAGCGAGTCTGATAACCAGAATTTGCGGTCACCTTGCCTCATGATTAAAGGTTTGCGCTCTTTAGCTGCTTAAAAGCAGCCCGTTTGTCCTCAAAAAGGAGAAAGGAACACAGCAAGAAGGAAAAAAAAGCATGCTTTATCAGTCACAGCCAGAACTCAATATTTTGCTATTTTTCTCAGATTAGGCTTATTCACAAGGTTCTGTAGGTGAAATGCCTTCAAAGATAATAAAGAGATTAAGATCACATTCAGAAATCCCTACCAGGGAGAGAGGAAAGCTTTTGAAATAAACAAAGCAGTCCAACTTTCTACAATTTCACACACCCCCCCCACACACCCCCATCCTCGTCGCCGAGTGCTTTGGATTTGGCTTATGCGTCTTAAATGTTCACATTAAGATCTTCTGATGCATTCTTAAAGATTTCCTTTTCTTCACTGGGTCAGCTGTGAAAGTAGGATGAAACCAAAACCATAGCAGACTGAAGGATAAAAAAAGAGATCCCTTTCTTGGAAAAGAGTCATATTTAGGAAAAAAGGTTCCTGACTGAACATGTGCGGGGCGAAAAAAAAAATCAATTCATTTGTAAGAATCAAATGAAAGCTGAAATTACAAATAATGTCTCTGGAACTGGAGCTGAAATACTTGATTTTTCCATTGGCTATTCAATCAAAGCCATGTATGGCCCCCCACTCTCTTTTCCAAGCTGTCATCCATTGTCTTGCTGTCCGAATTTGGAGGGACACCGTGTGGCCCCAGGTGTCAGTTTAGACTTGAAAATGACAATGTCACACTGCCAATGTCCCTTTCCCTGCTCGCTCAGATATATCATAACTAGCATACAATCAGGATTTCTATAAATGGATACAGATGAATTGGCCTCACATGTATTAATCAAATTCCAAACTTCTGAAGCCATTTTCAGGCCAAGCTGTGAAATTTCCAGGATATGAGATGCAGGCGGTAACAATGACAAAAACCCTTTAACCGTCAAGTTAATATTTCTGTCATCTACTGAGAGGGCTTCCGTCTTCCATTCCTCCTGCATTTAAAATGTCCTCCTGCTTTCCTCCTTGTTCTTTTATTCACTCCTTAAGGTCAAGGAAAAAACGTGAGGGGTGTTGTCAGTGAATGCAGCATGCCGTCCTGTAGCAGCAGAGCTGTGACCCTCGCGCATAACCACTAATCAGGACTGTCACAAGGGAGGTCCGGCCCCCATCGACACATCGACAGCCAGTGGTGCAGAGCCACTGCCCTGCCATTAATAAAGAGTCAAATTTACATAAGTTGACAGGTACACAGTGCTCACGCCCCGCCCAGCCGCAAGGAATCCACATACACACTGATTTATTTCACCTGCACTAAGTAAAAGTGTGTTACTCCGTTTTTTAATGCATACGGGGGCCCCTCTCATTGAAACGATCCATCATTGATTTTCTTAATTTATCACACTGTGCTTGATCTGAATGCCAATGTGACAGGCTACGCCATACACTATTATGCTGAATTAAACCAAACATTGTTTTTAATAACGACAATTATCATGACACGCAAAGCGACAGGCTGTTTACGACCACATAAAAACGGAGAAGAAGTCAAACTAAGCGAATAGAAAATCACAGGCAACGGCTACAATTACAGTTGTCACTTGAAGGCACTGTATTACTTAATGGCATCAAATCATCTCTGAGTCACAAGAACACACTTTAAGCAGAAGGCATGAGAGCGCACAGTGTTGGAAAGACAATCAGCAATAAAAATAAAATAACCAACTCGTGAAAACTTTGGCATTTTAGTAGTTTTAACATGAATTCAGAGGAGATCCCAAAGAGTTGGCTTACCTTCTAAATGACTATTTGATCTCCTGAGCATCACATGCAATCAATCAAAAACATTGCCACAGTGATGACTGAGTGAATGCTGTGTCAGAGTATTACAAACCGCTGTGCATCTGATAAGATAAGCCGTCAAATTTATGAATCTGGATCTCAAAACTGGACCTCCTGAAGTGCATTTCTGAAGTTGTCTCGCTGGCGCCTGAATTATTACTTGTAAAATCACTGGTTGGCCTGTAAAATTGTGAAAAACTGTGTTACAGTGGTTCGTAGTTATTACAAATTAATGATGATCGTTATCAGCAGCTTGTCAGGACTTATCTGTTGGCCAGTCTGTTATCTGCAAGCATTTCTATAAAAAGGTTTGTACCTCTCAGGTCAGGTTGGTATTTCCACAGGATGAACATGACAATCCATGTTTGTGTTGTAATGAAGCATGTTCACAACATGAGACAGGCCATACAGACCTCTTCTTAATGGATAAGAATGGGTTCTGGCATGTTGCCTAATTCCGAGACAGCTCTTAAAGGCTTGATTGATGAAGATAAGTTGAATTTAATGTTTGTTCTATCATTTGAAAGGTTCCGATATCTTGCTGATATAGCGATTTCAAAGAAAATAAGTAAAATAATCTAAGGGCACACATTCTTAATTTTTAAATTATCTGACTTTTCACCTTCTGCTTACAAAATGCTTATCTAGCATACAAGTTGGTTTGATTTATTCTGCAATTTGTTTTAATCTTCTGGAATAGTGGGTTAGACACATATTACTGTAACGCACATAGTGAAACAGTCCGATTCCAATTTTATCACGTCCTTTTGGAGCAGCAGAATTAAAAAGGGCCAGTCAGAGCTAATTCCGTGAATGTAAAATATCCATGAGTTGTGGTAGAAGGTCAAGGGGTTTGTCACCTCTGCCAAAGTATCATCCGCATAGAGAAATAATTTATGTTCCATATTACCCACCTCTAATGCCAGCATTCGCCCTGATGCTTCAAGGCACTTGAACGAACCAATCACACAAGGTTACACACCGTCAGGTCTTGGTGTCAGATCCTGATTTAAGATTCAACGTTCCACGAAGGTTTTATGTGATATATGCCACTGAAATCCTATAGTTTGTACTGTATCTGGACACCTGGGTACGTTGTGTGAGGAAGACCGATTATTAAAGCGTTATTAACTGTCAAATTTGCAAATGTGGATCCCAGTGTTATTTTATTTTTTGATCTCATTAACAGTTATCTGTCTAACTGAGACCGATACCTCAAAGAAACATGTTAACGTGCAACATTACGCTTGGTTGTTCAACACTCTTGACAGTTGTCTCTCTAAACAAACGACACATTTTCAGCAGAAAAAAAAAAGTGTTGCAGGACATAATTGTCACCATCACACGTTGGTTGATCAAAGACTCAGTGTTACTGAACAGGCATAGTGATACCTGCAGCCTTTTACAGAAAGGCCCGAAGAAGAACGTAGTCACTTCAATTAATCATTCACATAGGTATACTTTTTTTAAATTTTATTTCTCTGCTCATCCGTGAGTGAAACTAGAGCATTCTTGCCAGAGCTGGCAGGGTAGTACACGTACAATTGCTCTGATGAAAGCTGTTTTTGTCATTCTCCTCACTGTTGCTAAGGTATAAAATGCGTGGCAAGGCGCAACATCATCTTTGTTCGAGAGACATCTGTGACAGAGTGTCAAACCATAAAGTCTAAAGGTGTTAGTACCAGTCACAACAACCAGAGGTATAGCAGTATTTATGAAATAAACTTCACAAATGAACCAATATTTTGAAAGCCCAAGATCGTATGAAAAACCGCTGATAAACTGCCACGGACTGTATGCTGAATTTAAGGGATTAGCGGTTCCAGTAGAAGCATCTTGGTTTTGTCTGCAACATCTTGTTCACAAGAGGCATCAACAAATATGCGCAAAAGCTGTGTTCAGAGTGCACATAGGAACTGGTGACAAACGGAAACTTGGGGACATGAAGAGAAGATTGAAAATCTTAGATTATCTTGTCTTTCGAAGAAGTTCAACCAGTAAAATATAAAATAATAAAATCATGGCAACCAAATACACTATAAGCATATATTATTAGAATTTAATACATGGGCTGTCGAACTGTAATGCATTTACTTGACAGACTGGTCTGAACTCTTCATCTCCTTTTCTGTCTGGCCCACATTAAAAAAGAGCTGCCTTCTAACCATAAAGCCCCACAGTTCCAATTTAATGCTAACAAAACAGAATAAAAACGTGTTATTCAAAACACGCTGGGAAATGCAAATGTCATGCAAATGTCTCAACGTAATGGCAGGTCTAGCAATAAATTGTGTGTAGCCCCCATCTCCCTTACGAAGCTCATTCCATAATTTAAAATATATGATAATTGGCACAGCTATAAAATGTGTTTCTCTGTAAATACCGATGGAGGCTAGGTATTTCAATTCACCATACACGGGAAATTTACACTTCTGCACATCTGTAGCTAATTTCCTTGGGGAAATTAATCTCTGCAGGGTCTAGGATGAACACTGACCACTCTCTACCGTGTAAATATTGACAGTAGGGGAATCCATCCATCTCTTCTGAGAAGGCTGCAGTTCTAAATTCCCTTAACTCACTTTACCAGAATTATATGGCCTCTTCTATGAAGTCCTCAACTTGTTGTCTTGACATTTTTCCAACTAAACTCTTCAAAGAAGTTATTAGTACCATTAGCCCAAGCATTCTTTCAATTAGCAATAGCTCTCTGGAAACCTGCCATGTTCCCTAATATTTTAAACATGCAGTTGTCTTACCACGTTTTAAAAAATTCCTAACAATTACAGGCCACTCTCCAAACTCCCCTTCATTTCTAAAATTCTTGAAAACGTAGCATTTAACCAACTGTTTTCCCACCTGTCTCAAAACTGTATTTTTGAAAGATTCCATCTGGTTTCAGAGTTTTTCACAGTACTGAATCTGCATTACTGAGAATAACTAATGACACCCTACTAGCTGCTGACTCAGGTAATAGCTCCATCCTCTTGCTACCAGATATAACTTCAGCCTTTTACACAGTGAATCATTCCGTTATCATTCACAGATTAAACCAATGGGCTGGTTTTCTTCGTATTTATCCAACAGATCTTTCAGCAACTCATCTTCTTCCTCAGCCCCCATTAAAATCTCATATTCAATTCAGGATTGAAGTTTGACAAACAAATCAATCAGGTAGTAAACTTAAGCTTCCTGCAGCCCAGAAACATAACCTGGCCGTTAGTGGTTCCCACTGAGGGAGAGTGTTGAAGTCAATACGTACTATGGTCATGGCTTAACTGATCTGAAATACAGTATGTCTCTAAGGAGTGCAATTATTGATATAGCAGCTCTATTTTAAACTTTATTGGATACTATAAAGATTGCAAATAACCCTAATCGACTAAAAGTCCTATTTCTGTATGATGAATTCCAAAGCAGTGGTAAAATGCAACAACACAGTATACAGTGATGACTAATAAACCTATTTGGTAAGCATTATTAGTGGCAAAAAATGATTCCGCAAGAGACATTCTTTGCTTTTGCCCGTTTCCGTCTGTCCCCGGATGTTGCCCTACTCGTTACAACAATGAGTACTCAGGGTTTTCCCTGCACAACACCTGACCCATTATGTGATGACGTGAACCATCCTACCATCCCTGTTCCCATCTGGCAGCTGCCAACATTATAACTGTTCACTAACACAGGGGTTAATGAAACCCCTGTGTTAGCAAACGCACCTCTGCGTTCAGGGCTCAAGCTGCTTGGAGATCCACATGCAGCCCCGAAGGATTGGCCCCATTATGGATGCCAGCACGGGGCTACACACACTTCCTGAATAAAATAATGCTCACACCTGCTACCTTGGCTCGGCTGTTGCCATGCAACGTAGAGATGATGCATTCTGCTATGTTTTCCCATGCTGTGTGCACAATGTCTGCAATTACAATACGATCAGTGGACTTCCAAAGGTGCGAACTTGTATGTACAAGGGCCATTGTTTTTTCTTCTCCTACATTTACCTCCTAAATTAAAAAACTCTTGACTTGACTTAAGTAGTTCTAGGTATTTCTTTTAAAATGTCAAAGACCCTACATTACTAATGAAAGCATATCCTTTATTGAACATAACTAGTCATCAAGTGCTGTTTTTGCCATTCCTCTGCTTTAGTGAAGTTCTCTGCACTTGATTAATTTCGGAGTGGATGATATGAACATTTGTGATGTTCAAGTAAGATTGGGCTATTCAATGTCCACAAAACTCTTGATTCTGTTTATGACTACCGCAATACTTGGTAGAGTGATTGCTAGTGGTCAATAAAACGGAATAACATTTATGATGATACTAATTTAGCCTACCAATATCAGACTATTGTTTTTTTTTTCATCAATAGTCTGACCAGGACCCAGCTCAGGTGGTGGGGTTGGGGGCACTTCTAATTTACATAAATGATTCCATTTGTTTTTACCACTCTATTCCGTCCATATCTATTATCTGTCATTATATATAGTGAAGCTGACTTCTGTTGCGAGGCAAGCTAGTGTTTTAAACAGTGGCTTGCTCAATAGTCCGTAAAGTTTAGCCACTTAAGGAAGCATGCTGGGAGACTTGAGCATGCAGGCACTCAAGGGGGAGCCTGACCATTTGCATCCAACGTTCTTTGCCATCAATACCGGTGCATGCTCTCTCACACCTTTTTTCTTTCTCTGTACACTTAGTGAATGCCAGATGAAAGATCCAGACCTTTCCTGTCTGGCTTTTAAAACCCTTTGAGGATGCAACCCGACATTTATCGCAGGCAATGTGTTTGAAACATGAAAAGGCTATGTTTCTGATATATAAGAGGCCAATCGTTGAGGTTTCTGAAAAGGGCCATAACAAATTGAAGAATAACTAGTGCTTCCACCTTAATGTTGTGTAGCCTCACAACAAGCTTTATTACAAAAACACATCAAATGGAGAAGTGGATCACATTTTCACGTGGTAAATAATACACTCAAAGCACACATTTAATCACTGCTTAATCACATTTATTGTGATGGGGCTTTTTTCCGGCATTTCTAAAAATGCCTTTTATTAAAAATGTACTTCTTTTGTTTAGGATTTTATTTATGCAAAGCTCGAGCAGCTGGGATCATCGCTTCACCAGCTACCTCACATTGAGTCTGAGCTTCAAAGGAATGAGCATTGTGTGAAATTTCATTAACTAAACACACAGTTAGTGCTTGTATTCCTACAATTAGATGCTGGTAAGTATTGTAGTTTCAAAAGATAGCTGTGTTGCCAGCTACTGTATGATTCATACCCAATCACCAACCCTTTCACAACAATCTCAACTTCAGACGGGAGAAAAGCAACTATGATTTCTTTTCAAATGTGTTCAGCGACACAAGTGAAGGGCTGGTTTACAGGTGGCTTTGTTATATTGTGCGAGGTATTCTGCCTGGCACCAAGTATGCGGTGGGGATTTACAATTGCATGAGCACACTCACACATACTGGTGTCCTCTCACCCACCATTCTTCATCTCCCTTCACTCTTTCTGCCATTATGCAGAGGATGCTCTTACACGCTAATCAATCTCACTCTCAAAATATGTGGCTTTTCTTAAGGAAAAAAAAAAAAACTCTTCTCCAAGGAGAATCAAGGTGCTGGAGCATTCATTGTATGAAGATGTGTATTTAAAGCGCATGTAAAATAGGTGTGTGAAGAACCAGCAAACTGAGACAAGGACCTGTTGGGTCCTGGTGAGGAATTGTACCAGCTCCTTTTGTTAAGTGATTTAAGAGTCCAAGCGAGAGCAAAAGGAGTCAACGATGCAAATGATGGTCTGATGCAAAGGGCTTTTATCTATAATTACAGGTCACTTGCATCGACATGAGCTCATTTACCAAGAAGAGCAACTGCCTCAGTCTCTTTCACACTCTGCCTTTCTCAACTGCCCATTCACTACACTGTCTGTGTCTTAGCTAATTGGGATCTGAACTTGAGTTACCCTCCAAAATTATGGCAGACCGTTCATCGAAGGTATGATGACATATCTAACATTTACATCAAAAAGCAGGAATGTACTATAAAGCAGTTGTTTTCAAACTCTATCTGTCTTGACCCCCTTGAGAAGCCGAAAAAATCCTTTTCCAATAACAGTTACCATCTTTTAAATATCTTTAACTGTATCTGCATGCCCATACGGATGTTTCCTGCCTTTAGCCCGACCATGGTCTGTCAGACGTGTGGCTGAAACACTTTCTGTATAGACATGCCATCGGAGTCACTGCTGCCGCTGTTGACCACAAAATCAGTGGGCAAAACTACAACTAGGCATTATCTATGCCTCCCCTTCAACTCCACCACACTGCCCTGGGGGATCCTCGCCTCACAGTTTGAAAACTTTGTACCTGCTTAACATCAGCATGTAATCACTGTCATTGTGACCATGTTGCTACGCTGACCATAGCATTTATCTCAATGCAACACTGTGCCTAAGTACAGCCTCACAGAGCCTCTAGCATCGGGTGTCTTGTTTTAGTGTGCAGGTGTGTGAATGATGCATAATAATGTACTCTCTGATGTACCTGACACTTTCGTGTCTAAACCGTTAAGCATCTACCCATGTTCAGGATCTTAACATTCATCTAATTGATTATTCACTTTACTTTCAACTTTGTAAAACCCTGCTGTTTGATTACTGCAGAAAAACTTAAGTACATATGGATGAAAGAGTTGACTTAGTACAAGGGCAGTTGTCATTGATATCTTTGTAATTTGATTTATCCTGACTAGTCACTCCACAGATTGGATATGACAGTGATGACCTTAGAATCTGTCTTTATGCAGATGATGTTGCATTCAAAAAGCCTCCAAGGTCAAAATGTTACCTCCACACAAATACTATTACTTTTTTAGCTGATGATGTGTTGATTAAGGTAAGTTTTCAATATTAAACACTTGTCACTCAATATTTTAACATCAATTTTCTTTGGCAATGACAAAGTGTTTGATTTGCTAATTTGCTTTTGAATTGCAAATGGCTCTCCTTGGAGCTTTTTGTGTACCATCGCTCAATTTAGTTCCTTTTTGTGTGACTTTTTGGGAGGTCAGCGCCGACAATACTGCCATTCCTCAGTGGAATCCTCTGACCTGATAAGACACAGAACATAAAACCCAACAGAACACTATCAGCTGCGGCATGCATGGTGAAAGCCTGGGAAGGATAAGCAGAGATGGGAGCTTGGGCTTGGTTGAAACTCCCGTGGATAAAAATGTTGTGATTCGTTTGCAAATGCAACAATCTGGAAATGTTGTACATTACAATAGGGAGAATTAACAGGGAGCAGGCACGTCTGCTTTTCATGCTTGCCTATTGTAATATTTCTTTCTTTCTGGGCACAAAGTGTGAATACCCAACTCAGTTCAATCCTAGCTAAAAACCACAATAAATGACCCTGGTCAAAAATGCTCCAACTGCCCTGTTAACACTTCTATTCTGTGTAAAGCAAATGATTGAAGGATTTTATTTCTCCTCTCCTTTCTGTCTATGACTATCACACAAGTGCATAGGTGCTGCAGCAGACATGGCCAATTACCTTTCCTCATTAAAAAGTTTGAGAGAAGGCTAATTTAAGATCAGCGCCTTGACCTGGCAATAAATAACGTCACATAATAGCACATGCCAGTCAGCTGCTGAATGCCTGTGCTCATGAATACAAACAGTACAGAAGCTGAACCATGTAATTATATCAGCCGATCACTGAGGCGTTTTTAAATCGTGCGACATCATCAACAGATGGCTTGGAATGGTTTAAACTGGCTACAGTAAAATAATAATTTTGGCCACCACTACTCTTATATAGATATATGTTAATTTGTTTTGATGGCAGCACCTATCTTTTCTGATCATGCCACTGACTCATTTTGCGTTTATGGACCAGTTATGTCACAGCTCTTATTTATCACTTGGTGGCCTGATTGTTTTTCTCATTACCTGGCTTTCCATACAAGGCCACTGGCCTCCGTTAGAGACTTAAATTACTTTGTACAAAAAAGGGCAACCTATGTCCTTGTCATTTTTTTTTTTACCCCCCCTTAAGGCACCCCCCCCTCCTTGCAACCTTGGTTTGACACATACCATGTGTGTTGGAGCTCCTAGTAGAAGGACACACCTGTCTTACCCAGGTGTTCAAAGCTCTTGCCGTGGCTGTTTTTCCCCATCACAGCTCTTTCAGTTACATCTCATATCCTCTCTTCAGCCACTAATGAGGAACATTAAATAAACAAATAGGCCAGTGTACTAGTAACCCAACGCAACCTCATATTATGGCGAGATTTTTGCCCTTGTTGCTAATATACTTGGTATTATCTTCCCTGTGCATCAAAAATCAATTTCAATAGCACAGCAATGAACATTACCTGGGCCCTGAATGTAATATGATTACTGCGTCAATTAGCTACCAGTTGTGTTTGTCAGTGCCCTTGGTCATATTGATGTTCTTAAATTGAGCTGTATGAGGATGAAGGACTCAACTGCTCCTGCCTGAGTGTATTCTGAAGGAGTAACCTGCCTCACCACAAGAGCGTAGCACTGGCAGTGCATTCAGCAAGGGATCTGCATGTCATAATGGAATATCATTACTTCACTACCCTCATTACAAGGTCCTCATCTGCCGGGGCTCGAGTGTAATGTTAATTATTACGGAGGAGTGAGACCGAAAGGGGCATTGTAGCTCAAAATGCCATTTTGATTGGATTTTGCTCCCTTTCATCTCATTAAGAAGTCAATAATGACTTGTTTGGGTGTCAACAAGACGACATGTACAGAAAAGTGGCGCTTATACATGTTTCTTCTAATATGGCTCTTATGGCTCTGCTAATTCTTTCCAAAAATACAGTACATACAGTAGTTTGGAAGGCGTGTGCATGTGTGTTAATAGTGACTGCGGTTGCCTGAAAGGACACATGCTTTGGGGAAAATCATCATATGTATGAGAAAGTGTGATTATGCCTTGCACTCTACTGCCAAGCCTTTGAGGGAAACTAGAGGGGTGCAAAGATACCAGTTAGCTAACATTGCTGCACAGTTGAGGTGTAGAAAGAGAAAATCTGCAGAATATTCAAGCTGAACTGCCAGTGGCATTGGCGCTACCCTCGCCGATGACTGAAGGTGCAATTACCAGCTCAGCGGTAATATACAGTGTGCTATTTTCTGTTAAAAAGCTAACTTTACAAAAATCTTTCTGTATCTAAGACTGTGAATCCACCGAAACATGTCATGTGATGATGCTAAGGTTTAGGTTTGGTTAGATTTAGGTACAAAACCTCCTTTGTTAGGTTTAAGGAATCATTGTTGTTTCAGTTAAAATCACTACTCCATTAAAGTTAGTGGAGCTTCCTTATTATGGTTACAATAATAAACACTTCTTGGTCATGCTTTTTCTTGCGGTTGGAAGCAAGAAACAAACAGATGTCTCCCGTGTTAAAGTAAACGTTTGGTTTACTTTCTTTAGTGTGAAACAGATCATTTTACAAAGTAATGCTGCTTTACTCCTTTTATGTCACTTTTTAAGGATGGGGAATCTTGGTTAAAGGCATCTTTAAAAGGTATTGATAATGTACCAAACCGATCAGGTGTTTATGTTCAGTTAGAGGACCCACATCATGACTGAGCAGAAAAGTCTTCTGCTTTGGCTTAAAATGTGTGGTGTGAGTTAACGCAGCATGCAGGATTTACAACATTTGACAGCATCAATCCTACTTTGGAACATTTTGACATATTGGCCTTCTTCAACACCTTTCACCTCACTTCTGTGTGAACATATTACATGACTAAAGATTCAAACACAACAAATTACTACTTCAGACTGCAGAGATGTTGACATGCCGCAGTGCCCCAACAAATCCTATGGTTTAGCAGTGACGTGTGTAGAGTTACAGTCGCAGGGATAACAGCAGTCTTGTATGAATGGCTCGGGTTGAATGTGTGTCCTGTGTCAAACACAAGGTGTGTGTGTGTGCGCGCAAGTATCAGGCTGTATAGGGTCCCTTGGGGCCACTTTCCTCTTGGCTTTCTCGTTTTACCAGTATGTGGCACTCCACACCTGACTCTATGCACTTTTGTATGTCTGTGTGTCATATATCATATCTGAACGTATGTGTTCAGCTCTCCCACTCCCAGTCTCTCTCTCTCTCTCACACACACACACACACATACAGTACTCACACACGCATTCAGGTCAGGGTCTTTGAATGGGAGAACCCACAGGCAGGCTCATATCCAGGCTTCTCTGCTGTTTGAGCTCAGCTGTCTTTGTCTCGTCTCCCTTTGAAGTGGATACAGACAGTTGGATGTTGGAGGAGCCGTGTGCTCCTTTGGCTGAGGAGAAAGCTCAGAGAAACATCAATGGGCAGAGGCTTGACATGGTCATGCAAGCACACATACATACACAGAGACATACTGTAAATACAGGCCTGCTGTTTTGCAGGGATGGAGAAAGAGAGAAAAACTTCCCAACAGAGGAGAATAAATCTCAAAACTCAAAGTGTAAACAAAAACCACACAAGCCAGAGACACTGGCTGCTGGAGGTCTTGACCTTATCAGTCGACGAAAGCCCAAAGGTGTAAGAAAAGCGGTGGTTTCCATTAGTTAGAGACAAGTGAAGCCCAGTAGAACTAGCTTCATAGAAAAAGTGCCTGAAGGTTGAAGTGAGGAACAGAGGAGCAAGAGTAAAGTGTTTTCAGGTGACTGCTGTGGGGGAAAAGGGAGTGGTGGTGCTTGAGGGATCAAGGAGCAGAAGTAGGAGGAGATGGATATACGCAGGGAAGAGAAGAAAGTATACAGTAAGTAAGTTCCAGAAACAGCTGCCACAATGGGAGATGACTCTGGGTTCAATAGTGGGTGTGTTAAAATCCCATCGTACAGTAGCTCCACACGCCTCTTCAGCAGGGATGAGAAAGTGTCTTGGAAGAAAATCCAAAAAATACAGACTGGCCGAAAGAATTAACAGATGTTTGGTTCTTTAGTTGTATCTGGTGTGAAGATTTGCAAAACTAGCCAGCAAAGTATTAATCGCAGAATAAGCATCGGATATTTTGTTTTTGTCTTCAGCTTAAACCAGCAGTAAACTTCACTCTTAATAAGACCTGACAGCATGGAGCAGTGTGAGACAACGCTGTTTCAGCTGTATGGTAGTTTAAAGGGGAACTGACTTTTCTGCAGGTGTAAAATATATCAGTTCGCCCACCCAGTTCAGTTCTGGGATCAGCTGATCACGTTACTGTGATAATAGTTATGGTGACTGGTCATGGTTTGGCATTTGTGTTTTATTATGTGTTTTTAAGTTAGACTTCAAACTTGTATTTTAACTCCTCAAAATGACCTTTATGTAAAAAGCTACAAGAAATGTGCAACATGACAAATTAATGTTAATATTAACATTGTTGCAAGTATACACAATTCCACCTATGCATAAATTGATACTGCTGGATCTAGATTAGCTGTAAGATTTAGGCTGGCAACATAATATCCTAAAGCAATGTTTCTGCCTGGAAGTTAATATGCATTCCAAGTTAATATTATGGCCTGGAGAAACAGTGGAAGGGTTTATTAATTGATGCACAATTTGCCTCCAGAGATGGTTTATATCTGTCTATAGGCCTGCCTGTGTGTTTGTCTGTGACCAACATATCCACCAAACTGACATTCCTTGTATTGCATGCTACCACAAAGACGGATCCTATTGATTCTGGTGACCCTAAGACCTTTTCTGAAGCAGTTTTCAAGCCAAACTTTTTTCGTCTCCTGACCCCGTACTCATTCTGATACGCACTTGGCGTGCACCTCCATGATCTCAGGGTAGGCAAACTGTTGATTTTGGAGACCCTGTGACCTTTGTTCTAGCACCAGCACCGGGCTAAACTTTCAAATTTCAGAAGCTCACCCCATCTACTGTGACAGTGGTGAAAATATTCTCTTTTGTATGCACATTCATGCAAGCAAATGGAAGAAATCTATTAGACACACTGAGAAATGCTTTAACATTTATGTATGCAACTGTCATTTTCTAGTACAATGTTAAATATGAGCCTAACTGGGGCTGGTTTTGTTTTGTTAGCATTTACCAGCAGATCATATAAGAGTGTAGAGGACGCGCTTATGGATGAGAAGTCCCCAGAGTGTTCAGAAAAAAATTTAAATTTGGACACCTACAACTCCATGACAACTGGGTGAACGGCATAGATACGGCGAGATATGATGAAAAGCTCCAGAACAGCCACTAAATAGACCTTGCGGTAAGACTGTTCTCTCAAAAGAGTATAAAGTTACTAAATGTAACTATTCTAGCCTGAGCCTCACAACATATCTTGCAAGACGATTGGTTAAAACGAGTGCCCTACCCACTTCAACCTCCACCAATCAAGCCAATCAGTCGGAGTTATTCTCAGTTTGTATCTGTTTGACTCTAATGGAGATGCACACTGCATAGAAAAATGAGTCCTTGTACCCAATAAATAATAATTACAGAAAAATCCAGAGTGCTCCAGTTTCCTTCTGGGCTTGATTACCCATGGATTGTGATCGACACTTAGGATAATACTTCATCAGCCAGGAGTGTAATTTCAAAACATGAAATCACCCCCAAGCCAATCAGAATCAAGGAGCAAATTTTATTATTGATATAAAGTATATGGATTGTGTTGTCTTTGTCCAACATACTGAAAATGTGTCAACATAGTTCTTGCCCAGTATTTATTGGTAAATATGACTTTTTAAAGACAATCAGAAATGTTGCTTTTTGTTCTACTTTTATCTATCCATTCTGTAAGGGCTGATTTCTTTACTTACATGGTGGGCATTTTGTCTCGGAACAAAGCTCACTTTGTTCAGTTTGTTCTTTTGTTGATAACATTTCTGAAAGTAGTGTGGGAAATTGCTTCTTCTAATCCACCGGTGAGTTCCTGTGGTTTTATCTCCATTTATATGTCTACAAGCTCTTTCGCTCTCTGCTGAAGTGGGCCGGCTCTCTCTCTGTGGTTTTTTTTTTGTTCCCTCTATGACCAATACTAGAAAATAGCCTTTTGAGGCCATACGTGAGAGGGGACACCATTAGAGAGGTTGATAATTGCACAGCACTCTAGTTCTTCTACAGCATGTGGTCTTGGAAAAGCACTGATAAAAACCATAATAGCACTGGATGATGGAGCAAGACAGAAGGAGTGAAAATCAGAAGAAGAAGAAAAAAAAAAAACTTAACAATGAGTCATACATGTTTACAGCCTGACAGTATACTGGGAAAGGAAGTTAGAGCAGAGGCAGGCTTGAATTAAAGTTGATAGGCCTTAACTTCGGCATAAAATAGCCCACTAAAGAAGTGTATACTTGACACCAAGAATCAAAATCAAGAACATGAAATTAAACATGTTTTGTGAATTTAGATTTGTTTGTTTGTTTTTAATGCTTTTTGTCACGTATATGCTTTGGATGTTTCTTATGTAACTTACAACTAATTTTGGACAATTTAAATTTTTTAGGTATATTTATTTATATATTAGTATTTGATGTATTATTGTCTCTGTATTCCCACTACTTGGGACTGATGTCCTTTTGACTTACTTTGCATTGTCTACTTATTAAATTGTTCATTGTTTTGAGATGTTTATCACCCTGGGCGAGTTGAATGGTTGGCCACACCTGTCACTAAAGAACTTATGAGCCTATTAGTATAAATATATGGTTGTGGTGACCATTTTTAAGAATTTTAACCTGACAAAAGATCTGAGTGTCCATCTAAATAAATGTGTGCTTCTGAGCCAGTGAGCAGGTGTAACTCTTTTCATCAACCTTTGTATTTTCATTTTAACTTAATAAACAATGTGTGCGTAGGCCATATGACCATGACATTGGCATTTAATGATATTCAATCAACGGCCGTGAATCAGAAGTCTTTCATTGCTTTTGTTACTATGGTGAATTTTCAGACATTATGAGTGCAGCATTGAAGTTGTACTGAGTAGTACAACTTGCTACAACATGCTCTCCTGCTTACAGATTTGTTTTAACATGGCATGGTGTAAGGCCATTAATTGGGGGAAAATGATTATTTAATTTCCACCCGTCTGTATAATAACGGTGCTCATTTGGTCAACTCAGATTAGAAACAGGAGGAATACATCTCATTCTAAACAAAGGAAAGATAACAAAAAAAAAGGACTATTTAGAGTTGCAAAGTAGCAGGAGACGCTGTTGAATGTACTTTTTCCCCCACTTTGAAGTCCCATTTTAAATTTCTCCTTCAGTGATCCTCAATGTTCCTCAACCATGAACCGTTACATCCCCGGTTCAAGTCCAGGCCGGGTACGTTTGTTGCATAACATTACTCATCTCTCTCCCCTCCTTTCCTGCATCTCAGAACTATCAACTCTCTAATAAAATACCAAAAACTTTTAAAACTATATATATAACGGCTTTATGTTATGGTCACCTGTTTTTAAACTTTGTTTCTGACAAATCTTGTTTTGTTGGTCAATTTAGCTTGGCAGATGGCAATACCCATGAGTCTTGGCTGCTGTTGCTAAGGAGACGATGCCAGTCAGAGGCTGGAATCAGAGCTGTAGAAGATTCAAAATGCTTTGATGTGAAAAAAGATGCACATAGTTTTTACCAGTTTTCTCATCAGCGTGATCTTTAACAAAAATTTCAGGTTCCGTGATTGGCTGTTTCTTGGCAGAATCCACCATGGGAGTCGTAGTCAAGTTCTCATCTTGTGTTTTTCATAAACACAAGCTTGAACGTTTGACTTTTTAATCAGACAACCAGATATTTTCCAACACATCTGTTCATCTTTTGTACAAATGATTCAAGCGGGAGAGTTTCATGTCCATCGGAGCGTTGAAGCGCCCCAAACTGAATCACTTAACATTGTCTATGGAGAAAATAAATGACTTTTACTTTCATAACCAGAGGTGCCTGAAATGGCTCCTCTCACTGTGCAACTCTATTGTATCGGGCAAAATAAGTTGAAATGAAAAAGTCTGATGGTATACAAGCATTACTCTATCATACATACATGCATACATACTGAATGGTCTATCTTTTATAGCTAACATGTTAAGTAAATGCCACTGAGCTGACTCCTCCATCTAAAATTTCAGTTCAGATGACAGCAGCCATTACATTCACCATCCGTATCTTACGAGAGCATCTAGCTGCAGTAGGGGTTAAAATGGCTATTATGCACTCAGAGCATTTTGTTATTAGCCCCACAAAGACGCTGTAATTATACATTTGTAGTATTTGCGAAGGGACAGGGAATTTTACATGGCTGGCACATGACAGTGTATGTAAGCCTAGAATGCTGTTAAGGTGAAGTGGTAAATGTTCTTGACTCTGTTTGTGTGTGTGTGTGTGTGTGTGTGTGTGTGTGTGTATGCATGTGTGTGTATGTGTGTGAGAGAGTGAGAGAAGGACAAGTAGACAAAGTGACAGAAAGAGTGAAAGTGCTCCCCATGCTACAGTAGCTCTGTCAACAAGCTTTCCTTTACTTCTCTCTCTCTCTCTCTCTCTCTCTCTCTCTCTCTC
>JAVQJL010101709.1:0-33241 GCA_036024295.1 Nannoperca obscura
TTTCTTTAAAGTTAAGACTAGTTTAAAGTCATCTTCATTGAAAAGTACAGTGCTTTTCCTTCAAAAATAAGGACATTTCAATGTGACCCCAAACTTTTGAACGGTAGTGTATATGGAAAGGCGTGTTTGAAAACATTATAACTACACACATGAAGGCAACGATTCAGTAATTTAAAAAGCTACTCAAAACTGCTAAAACTTCAAAACCTGTTGTCTCAGACTCGACTGTTTCACCGCTTGGCAAATGCAAATCAGAAGGAAGCCTTATTCCCAAAGTCTTGCACAGAGGTCAGAGCAGTAAGATTTCTTCCAAAGGTTCAGCAGAGTCTGGACTGTGCAACTGGAAAAAACATACACTTTTTATTTAATGGACTTCTGTAAATGGAGCGGGGAGGCCCGTGATGGTGTATCTTCGTGGACGGTGTGAGTTTCCCCGTGCGTTGGCTTGATTTTGGACCTTATCCTTCAGTTTGTGTCTGTACAGTTGCAGCTGCTACTCCATTACTGTTGGTCCCCGCGCCGCCTTCTAACGTCACATGATATCACAATTCAGGAAGTAAAATGTACAGCTTGGATTCAGTCATGTTATAGTATACTCATCTCATCCACACAAGGTGACCCCGTTGAAAAAGATACATTTGTCTGGTTAATGTACAGAGCATTAAATCATGTAGTCAATAACAGAAATCCTCTGACTGAATGTTGCTTTCAATTGTGTGTCTATTGAATCTAGTTTCTTCATGGTGCCATTACTGCTTCAGCCTTTGGTGCACATGGACTATAGTTATCTCTTGATTTTGTACCTGCAGAATGGATCATGAAGGGCAATGCCAGGTGCTAGTGCTGTCATTGAAGGAGCTCATCCTCAGCATGTCCTTGTGTGCCAGGATGACGTGATCGTTAATATTTCCAACCATTTCAACTGGTTTTAATTTGGCTTTAAGTGTGGAAATGTGTGCTGTGAAAATGGTTTACATGAGGAGTCCAGTGAGCTTATCTTGAAGATGTTATTGGTTGTTTCCACACGAGCCCTGTTTTAACATGCAATTCTTTTGTCCTACTCATCCAGTGGTACCATGTCTTATAACTGAATATCATTGTCCTGAACAGGATGTTTGCTACAGTACAGTATGTAAGTTATTGATGTGCTGATGTGAACATGTGGGGCCAAGTGAAATGAAGAAAAATGGTTGCAGATGAGAGTAAATGTGTCCTCTTGCATTTAAACTGAAAATCACAATATAAATGTTTCAAACCCGACTTCAATCCGTCTGAGTCCTCATTTGTTGAACTGGTTTGGATAGGTAGCTGGGAAGATCTGTATGGGTAATTCACCTAACGTGAAGCATTTCAGCACCTCGATCATCAACGTCAAAGTGCAATGATTTAAATGAAACTGTATTTGTTAAGTCAGTGAAACTTACACTCCCTCTAGTGGTCTTATCCTCCTCTACACATAGTAACAGCATTTAGCATTTCTTTTATTGACAAATTAAATGATGGGTAGAATGTTTTTCCCTTATGTGGTTCACTGATCCGCCAGCAGCTCACTAACTTAATAGCATTAAAAAAGAGACACAAATCATGATGAATTCCGTCTTTTAATTCAAGTTCGTCTTTGTCTGCACGTAAATGTTTTAGAGTGAGCTGAACTTTCACACCAGGAAGTTGCTGAAAGTGTCTCTGGGACGGACTTCCACCGTCTGGCCGTGGAGGAAGCGACCAGGCTGGGGGGGCAGCGGGGGTGCAGAAGGAGCCGGGACTGTTGAAAAGATATTGGGGCTCTGGTCAGTTACACGAAAACCAGTAGCATGATCTTTATTTTTGTAATAACTGGTGGATTGCAGGCACCAGTTTTGTGTGAAGCTTGTCTCACAGTGAACACTTGAGTAACTGATTATACTGGACCATCACCTCTGTCTGCAAACGGGATATTGAACTGGTGTCTGCCTCTGGAGAACATCTGTGGAATCAAAACCATGACATAGTTCACATGCTCTATATAGTTCAGCCCCCTCCCCCCATTCCTCCCTGCTGTCTGTGTCCTCACCTCCTCACTGGACTCTGAGCTGGAGCTCCCGTCATGGCCGCATCTGAGAGAAACCACCTGGGTGGAGGTGGCCGACATCCGGACCCGACTGGAGCAGGAGTAGGATGGCTGAAGGGAAGGAGGGCACGTGAGGAGAGGATGGTGTTTTAATGCAAATGTCTCTGATACACTTTCAGTTGTATTATGATCACAGGTCCCACTGCATCGTGACAGAACAGATGTGACTGAACTCTGTCCAAGCAAACTCCTGCCAAAGCAAACAGCTGTGCCTGTCAACATGTGCCCTTCACAGAACTGAGATATAAGGCCTTCACAGTATCCAAGAGTACAGTAAAACCTTTAACATAACATTCCTGTTTTTGATGCAATTTATGTCCTTTTTACCCCTGACGACATTAAACGCCTCACCACAAAGAAGCCAGGTCTGAAGGCGCACATCTGGGGGTCGTTTCTGGAAGCCTTCACACACTCCGTCTCTTTAATGCCAAATATCATCAGCAGGTCAGCAGTGTCCAGGCCCACAGGAACAACCTGCCATACATGTGACATTTGCCATAATGACACAAATAACCAATACAAGGAAAAAGGCTTGAGCCACATTTCTTTGAACAGACATAAAGGTCACTCACCTTTGTGACGGAGCCTCGAGTCGCCCGGTAAAGATGGCTGACAGCATACACAGAGTTGACCTCCGCCAGAACTGCTCCAAGACCCCTGTCTGCCCAGGACTGCAGCTCAGAGTTGTACAGTGGGACTCCTGCAGGGTCAGACGACAAAGATGAAGGGGGGGGGGGTACATACTGTATCTGCTTATGAAGTGATGAGCAGAGAGCCACTCACCTGAGCATCCCAGAGACTGCAGCAGGGCCAAGAGAAGCACGTATGTCTTCATCTTGACTAGCACCAAACCAAAGTGCTTCAATCCGCCCTTTACCTCCCTCTACATATGCTCTGCTTTTGTCCTCACACCCCTGTGCACCGCCTCTTACCCTCCATAACCCCTAAAAAAATAAATAAATTAAAAAAAAAGCTCCCTCCCCTGCTGTCTGTACAGCTTCCTTCTGTTAACCTTTGTTCAGCACTATTGATCCCAGGGTGAATTAAATGAGCAGCGTGATAAGAATCAGATTCTCATTCAGAGCCTCTTTTTGATGTTAAAATCGGACTTATTGACGAGTTCAATTCAATTGTTGAGCTTTACATAAAGTCTTTTAATTAGTTTAAATCAATAAATACAATCTTCCTAGAAAATAAAATGTCATTGCATTTGAGAAATGTTTGTCCGGGAAGCAGTGTTTGTCTCTGTGCCAGCTCTGCTAATCTCTTTTTGGTCTCCTTCCGTCGGCTCATTTCAACATTTTGATCAAATGCTCCTGCAGACCGAATCAAATGGAGTGCCATATAAAAAGCTCCTAATAAAGTGCATTACAGTTTATTTACCGGTAGCGTGAATTCTGAATTTCAATAAAGCCTCATCTCATCAATCTGACATGTTTATTACATTCACCATCAATATCAAAAATACTTCACATTTTGGGCATGTAGGGGATTGTAGTCCTTATAAACAAAAATGTCCCCATTTAGCATCCGTTACATTTTTCAGCACAGTATTCTAAAAGACAAAGGAATGTGTGATAAGAGTTGAACTCATTTCAGAGATTTACAAATACAACTCCAACAGAACGAGTGCACTATGCTTTGACTGGGAGCCAAACGTTCAGTCTCAGCATGTGAGCGACGACCAGTTAGAATCAGAGTCACCAGTCCTACAGTGTAAATGCAACTGCATCAAAGTAAACAGGTGCTCAAAGTGTCAAACAGCTGCGATCGCATTAACTATACACACAAACACACACAAAGGAGCGAGCTCATCGTTCAAGTGTTCCCATCAGGGGCTCCATGGCAGCAAGGAAGCAGGCTTCAAACTCCTGATCTGAGAAGCGTGCCACCGACTGACGTGCGCTGCGTCTTATCTGCAGCCGGCTGGCGGGCGGCAGCGCCAGGATCCGCTCTATGGCCTCCGCGTAACCGTCCTCGTCGTCAGCCAGGAAGCCTGTCTGGCCTCCCTCGAACGGCACCACAATGTCCAGCTTGGGACCGCCGGACTTGTGCGCCAGAACGACCTTCCCCGCCGCCATGCACTCCACCACACCTGCAGGAGGGAAAGGAGAGCGGAGATGCACTTTTAATATCATTGGAAAAGTCCCTTTTTAAACGACCTCACAAAGATTCATCACCTATTCCAAAGTGTTCGTTCCACATGGTGTGCAGTCCAATGGTGGCTTCCCCCAGCTCTCTCTTCAGCTCCTCGAAGGGTACGTTCAGTTTAAACTCCACCCGGTCGGCCACACCCAGCTCCTGGCACAGCCCCCTCAACATGAGCACCCTATCCTCATCTTCCTGGTTCCTGCATCCACCTATCAGAACCAGCTTCAGTGCCTCCCTGCCCCCCGCCCTCCTCCGGTCTAACGCCTTCTTGAAAGCCCTGATCTGCAGCCGGTGGTCCTTCTCCGGCCTGAACTGCCCCACAGAAACGATCGAGTGGCACTTCCTGTCCCCGTCCTCCTCCAGCGGGACGTCCAAGAACGCGGCGATGCCGCAGGGAGGGTAGACCACGCTGGTGCGGTTGGGAGCGTGCCACAGTGACAGGATATGATTGAGGGTCCAGGAGGAGTTGACCATGATGAGGTCGCTGCAGGAGCCAGCCATGCCGTAGAGCAGGGCAAACAGGCAGTAGTAGACCACTTTGAAGGCACTCAGGAACAAGCTGTTGGAGACGTAGTCGGGGTTGTTGAACCTACGACAACAACAGATGTGTGTTATTTGAGGCTTTAGCACGCAGCAGATTTTAGATCTGTAGCTCGTAACAGTGGTTACCTGGGGTTTCTCTCTCTCACGACCGACAGCATGTCAGTGCTGATGGTGGGGTAGTGAACGTAACTCCCCACGCTGCAGCCTCCCAAGTAGCGGAACAGGGGCAGCGTGAAGGCGTAGCCCATGGAGTCGATGTAAAGGTCTGGGACAAACTCTGTCAGCGCCTCCCATCCCAGGAAGACGGAGCCCACGCTCTGTCCCAGCAGGGTGAAGTGGGGAAACAGGCCGGGCTCCACAAGCAGCCGGTGCCTCAGGAACACGAACTGAACCGGCCGGGGGAGCACGATGTTGAAACGACGTCGCGCCCCTTCCAGAATCTGCTGGCCCGTCACGCCCAGGTCCCCCGTGTACACCACGAAGTTGATGTCCGCGTACCTGTGCAGGTGTGGGTTAGGTTTAAGCAAGACTTCACACAAGCAGAAGGGATTTTTGATCAGACGATGCGACTACAAATTGGAAAATGCAAATCGGCTCCACCTGTCCTGTAGTGCCCTGATGGCACACCAGAGCACCCTCTCTCCCCCACCACCAGCATTGCAGTAGGGGTGGAAGAAGGCCACCGTGGGACGGCCGTCCCTCGCCCGCCGGGCGTTCCTGCTGCTCTGAAGCCAGAAGCGCACCGCCAGCACCAGCAGCACCAGGACAGCGATCAGCAGCACACACAGAAACAGCAGAGGCAGCAGCAACTTCCACAGCAACCTGCAACACACGTGATTCTGCAAGTCACATCAAACTGCATTTATATGTAGGCATAAAGTGCTTAGAATAATATAAGAGACAAACCCTGCGGTAACCAGGCTGTAGGAGTATTATAAGGATATTATAAGTATTATAAGGATCCTGTAGTGACAGAAGATGATATATAAGAATATATAGACAGTAGATCGGCTTTAGCTTAAAGTTAGGAGGTTGCTTTTCATTGTAACGGTATTATAACACACTTATATATGTCTATATTCAGACTACATGCAACGACTTAGCTCGTTAGCTAGCATAAACAACCTGAAATACTGGCTTTACTTATTAGCCACAAGCTAATATACGATTAAATGAAACAAGCTAACTACGCTTTCAACGTGGGTGAGTAACAGTTTATCCACTGGTGTAAATACCTGATTTAAACCTATCTTACCTTGTTAATTCACACAAACAGAGCACCAGCTGGTCGTGGCCTGACATCTTTGCCCAGAGAAACGTAACAACGCATCACTCTGAAGTCTCCTTCCTCAGTTCAACTGTTTTTTATATTCATCTGGCGCCACCTGCCGGCGAGGAGGTCTCACTCCACACACTTCTGCAGCTCGTACTGATTAAGTCTTGTTGCAAATCTCACGTTAATTCAGACATTTATAAATTATACACTTATTTTACCTAAAGGTTCTGCAAGTACAGCACCAGCAATATACTGACCTGCTCCCTCTCCGCCATGATGGCTGATCTGTGGTCTTGTTCTTTCAATAAAATGTAATGTTTAACTTCTGAATAAACAGTGTTTAATCAATAGTGCCTGCCTATCCCCACGATTTGAACAAACCTCTGTTGTTTCCCGTCGTCAGCCTGACATCATGAAAACTCTTTTGATTTTGTTGGTTTTAATGAATTTGGACAAACTCCTGAAGACAGGACGCTGCACAGAGACGCGGTAAGTTCAGTTAGTGACCTTTTCATGATAATGTATTTAATTGTTATCTGGGAAAGGGCAGGAAACTGTTGAAAGAAAATAAGTTGTAACACACTAATGCAAACATGCACCATCTCACAGTGTATGTTAAGGAAAGCAGATGTCTATCAACTGACACAATTTTAATAAATGTCTGGAAACATGTTGCAATCTGGCACAAAAACATTGTTACATGATATTGATTGGCCCACGGGGGTCCATTTAGTTTCCTGATGTCTTGTTATTTTGTTTTATTCAGTGATCAAATTCTATCAATCACGCCGAAAACACAGGAACAAGTGGACATCTTGAAGAATGTGTCGACTCAGTATGAGGTAGAATCATTCATCGATGAGATATCTCTCTCTTTTATTTTCCTCCTGTGAATCACTGTGTGACACATTTTCTCCCAGACTGCCTTGTGGCAGCCTGTTTCACATCAGTACATCAAAGAAGAAGATCAGGTCCACCTGTTTGTTCCTGCAAACAGCTCAGAGACTGTCAAGCACCTGCTGCAGAAGCACGCCATAACACACGAGTATGTATGAGAACACACGTGCTTTACTCACAAAGCATTATATGACATGTCTGGCAGCTGGTGCAGTTTGAATGGATGTTATTTACTTCATGTTCATGTCAGGGTGCTGCTGGCCAACGCCAACGAGTTGATTGAGATGCAGACGAGGCACGACTCCACTGACCCACGAAGCAGCTCAACTTTCTACGAGAGATATCACAGTCTGGAGGACGTATGCTTTTCGTCTTTTTCACTGATAATGTGTCATTTTTAAAGCCTGTGGTATATTAAAGGTCTCAACAAAAACCATTGGATTGGATTGCATTGGAGAGTCTTGATGTGCTGTACTTAATCAATGTATTACAGTTTACATCCAAACACACTGCTTCTCCATTGTAGATCTATCATTGGATAAACAGGACCCAACAGGAGAACCCCAGTACTGTCAAAGCCATTCTCATTGGTTCCTCATATGAGAAGCGACCACTCTACGCTCTGAAGGTACACGCATCCATCCCCTAATAAGATGCAGTGGTGACCAAGGCGCTTGTTGATCCTTTAAACTTCCTTTTTTTGCATACATTCGGCACAAATGAATCAGCATTGTTTCTTTCCGTTAGCGAGAACCACCTCAGGTTCATGTCTGATCTCTCTTCCTCAGCTGTCTCTAAATAACAGGCCCAATAAGAAAGCAATGTGGATCGACTGTGGGATCCACGCCAGCGAGTGGATCTCTCCTGCTTTCTGCTTATGGTTTGTACAACATGTGAGTACGTTAAATCAAGAATCAACAGGGTGGACATGTCTTGTTTGTGTTCTATCAGGTGGTCTAGCCCTAACACCAGTGCCCGTTCTCCCACAGTCTTTGTCCTTTTACAATCAAAACCAAGACATTACTCACATCCTGGACAACATGGATGTCTACGTCCTGCCTGTTATGAACCCTGACGGATACAAATACACATGGAAGACAGTAAGTATACACAAAGCAGAGCTGGAATTTTGTATATTGTTAAGTGCTCGAGCAGTAAAAGGAAGCAATTTCAACTGGATACGTGATCTGTCCCTGTTTCATGTTTTGTTTTTCAGAACAGGATGTGGAGGAAGAACCGCTCCGTCAGCAGGAGCAGCAGCTGCATCGGAGTTGACCTCAACAGAAACTTTGATGCCAACTGGTGCAGTAAGTCTTCCTCTCACACAGTCCCCTCATTGTCCTGTAAGACAGGATTTATTTAAGCATACACAGACCTAAGCCAAAAGGCAATTTATTTCTCCATCACAAAAATACCTTAAATAACATTAAACCTGTCCAAAACTGTTGGAATTTCCTACTTGCATTTAAAAAAGTCAAATATGTATTTATTTACACACTTCTTCTGTAATCTCATTGATTTCGTTCCAATATTGTGAAAGTAACAGGCATTCCCAGAACACCTGATCTGTGGCCTGTTTCCTTTAGTTGATTCCTTTTAGATGAACACATTCTTCTGTTCCTTAATTGATATGAGAGTCTCAGTAGCATCTATAAGACAAAGTGATACTGTGTCTGCCAGCGGAGGGGGCCTCTAACGAGCCTTGCACTGAGATCTACTGCGGTGCGTACCCCGAGTCGGAACCAGAGTCGCGGGCCGTGGCCAACTTCCTGCGCAGTCATAAGGACTCGGTCCAGATCTACCTCACCATCCACTCCTACTCTCAGATGCTCCTCTTCCCATTCTCCTGCAGCTTAGATGAAGCAGAGAACCACAACGACCTGGTGAGTGGTTCGTTTAGTGACCAATCACAAACAGTATTTGGAGACTTTATTCTGCATGATGGCTGTCAAGTGTGTAAATGCTCTCTTTTTTTTTTTTTTTTTTAAAGCTTGAGATGGTCCACGAAGCTGCCCAGAAAATCAAAAGATATTATAGGACCATTTACACATATGGTGCCGGAGCAAAGACTATATGTAAGTAACCAAATGGACTTGACTTGATTCAGTTACTCACACAGTACACATGAGTGCTGCTGTCTGTTCTCCAGACTTGGCTCCTGGTGGTTCTGATGACTGGGCGTACAACCTCGGCATCAAATACTCCTTCACGTTTGAGCTCCAGGACCGTGGGCGTTATGGCTTCCTCCTGCCACCATCTCACATTTCCAAGGCCTGCAATGAAGCTCTGCTTGCTGTGAAGAGCATTGCTCTCAAGGTTATAGAGAAAACACAAGCTCCAACAAGTCCTCCTCAAACATTTTTGTGAATGAGGCCTGATTTAGCATCACTAAGATCAGCTATCATCAAAGAGCTGTAATCATAGCACACAATGTTATGGGACATTCTGGTTGTTATTCAAGGTATTTTTTGCTTTAAGGAGATATGTTTTGTAGGTTCATCCGACATATACTATGAGTGTCTATTTTGCAGAGATTTTTTGAGTGTATAAATATAAACATATGCATATAAATGGTGCAGAAAAGTAGCTACACATATTAAATAAATTAAAAAAGTTTAAACTGATTAAGTGTCAGTGTTTTTCTTCTGTTTATTATTTCTTACTGAGTGCATATAGTATTAGTATTCCACACTTAGGTAGAAAGAAGTTATCATATAGATGTTAATGCTGGAAATATCAATATTAAAGTTGTAGTCATGTTATTGATGGTGTTATTAATGTGTGTAGTTTTAATATATGTTAATTAACTAATACATTACATATACATACATCTAATACATTGGCTCTGGATTTGAAATTAAAAAAGTAATTGTATCTGCCTTGTAGAGTGGACTACTCATGATGTTTCACAACAGTATTAAGGTTTTGAATAATCGTTATTATAATCATCATGTGCGAATTACTCTATTAATTAATTACTGTACATTCGTAAATTAACATCAATATTGGTCATAAGTGATTCAATAACACTAACTGTGTGACTTTTACTGCCCTCTAGTGGCTGCACATCCTGGGACCACATGTCACACTACAAACTCCGGAGCAGCAGGTGGCGCTGTTAGGAGCTTATCACAACCAGCCATAAAACCAAAAGAAGAAAAACAGGACGTATGATGCGCACCCTCCGCCAATATGAAGGCACCCAGGGCAGTTTGTGCCTTTGATTTTAAAGAATAAGCTTTGTTATGTCTTCTGGTGCTGACTCCACTAACTGGACTAAAGTAGATGCGACACCGAATTAATATCTTGGGTGAGAGCTTTCTTTCTCTACGTGCAGCAGGCGGGCTCTTGAAGGCGGCTTGAAGGCCCCGCGCTAAGATAAAACATGAAGTCATTAGCTTTTTGGTTAACCCTAACTTTAGCATTCGCCTCCGGTCGCTTATTTCTTCCCCCCTCAGCATGCAGCATTGTAAAGTAGTTCACGTCAGTCATTCGCCGGTTGAACGTTTGCATCTCGTACACACGTGAACGTAAGACACGTAAACAATAGCATTAAAGCCGTGTAGTTAGCTAGGAACTTTAGCTAACCTTAAGCTAGCGTGCGAGACTGCTCGCGGGGGGAGGCGCACAGGCAACAACAGGCCAGGTCATTTGCATGTGTTTATGTTTTGGATGTGTCGCTACATATAGGAGAGCTAAGACTGAAGGCAGCCCAGTCTATAAACTCCAACCTTTTCAGGGAAGATGAGAGATTACAATGATCTTCTTAGATCTTCTTCTGTAGTCCTGCACTTGAATGAATGAATGAATGAACGAACTCACGGCTGGAATGTAGTCACAACCGAGGAAGTTCAGTCGATTACAGTTTTAGAAATGTTGCATTTAGTGTCATTTGATCTGCACCTAATCTAAATCCCTGAATAAGATCTACATCGGTAACTGTTAATAAACGTATTACGCACTTATTTCACATTCCTGCTGAAGTCTTAGTGTGTGTGTAGTGTGCAGTTGTGTTGATGCAGGTAATTACATCTATTTCACTGAGCATTGTGTGTCACATTTCCAGTCCTGCAGAATGTCCAAGATCAGGCGGAAGGTAACAGTGGAGAATTCAAAAACCATATCTGATAGCAGCAGCAGCAGCAGCACCACGACCAGCAGCACCAGCAACCCCACCGCCCCCTCCCGCAGGCCCAGTGTGTTCGAAAGACTCGGCCCCAGCACTGGGAGTAATGCTGCTGATGTACGTACAACTGTGTGCAAAATACTTACATAAGCCATATGACGCCAGTTGGGATGTCCAACACAAATACATGCTCCTGTTGCAGAGTTGTTAGTGATTTAGTACCTTTTAATTTTTTTTATTAAACTCCTCCTGATGTATCTCCTGCAATGGCTGTGTCATCAGACTCTCCTGTTTGTGTCTTTCAGAGTCACTGTAGAAATTGGCTGAAGACCGGTAATTGCAGTTACGGCAACACTTGTCGCTACACACATGGAACTCAGCCACGAGGCAAAGGATTTAGCTTTAGTCGGTAAGATGGCTTGTTTTCATTTGTTTTGGCACTGAGTTCATATGTGACTCGTGATTCCTTTTTCATTTCTATTGCTGTTTTTATTGAATTGTTTTTGTGTTTTTTGTGGTCCCTCATCGAAACAAACTGCCGTAGCTTCATGTTATTGACACATTACTGACAGTATTTGTGTGTGTGTGTGTTAATGGAGCAGGTCAGCCGAGAGACCCACAGGTGATCTGCGGGAGAGGATGAAGAATAAAAGACAGGATGTTGACCCAGAAAACCTGAAGCGAGATTTAGACGAGCCCACATCCCCCACAGCAAGAGTGAGTTCTCCGCTTTTAAATGTAGCGATCTGTGGGCCTACGTGATGATGGCTGACTTTTAAAATAAATGAAAGGCCCTGGTGCCACTGCTGAACGTCAACCTGAACCTGCCACACGTCGCCGATACAGAATAAGATGAGGCACAGGAAGTGATGCAGCATGTGTGTGTCATTCTAACATCTGTGTGTGTGTGTGTTCGTCTACAGCAGAGAGACTCCTCCAGAGGCCGACACAGGGAAAAGGAGGATATAAAGATCACAAAGGAGCGCACCCCAGCCAGTGAAGAAGAGCCCACAGAGTGGGAAACCAATCGAGAAGGTTCAATAGCTTTTTTTTTTTTGTTCAAGCTTAAAAGACAAGTGATGATTTGTTCACGTCATAAACGGACATCAGATTTAAAGATTTGGACTTTTCTTTAGAAGCCTCTGTTTTCTTTCTGTTTGACTTTCAGACTCGGATATCGGCGACTACGACTACGAGTTGTCCCTGGAGATGAAGCGCCAGAAGATTCAACGTGAGCTGATGAAACTGGAGCAGGAGAACTTGGAAAAGAGGGACGAGATTGTCATCAAGAAAGATGAGACCCCCGCCAAAACAAGAGCTACCGCAATGCCGAAGGTATGTAACTCATTTTCTAAAGTGCCTCTGCCTCCAGGACAGCTCGCTGCCCCAGTTGAAGGAGGAACTCTGATTTGAATTTTGTCTCTGTCCCTCAGGCCTCTCCGGAGCAGTTAAGCAATAAAGATTCACCCTCATCCAGGAAGTCCAGTGGATCCCCAAAACACAAAAGTGGAACCAAAGGCCCGGGCTCTGGCAAGAAGGAGAAGAAGATGACTGCATCCTCGCCTGCTACAGAGGTTGTCAGGTAGGAGTCTGGGCATGACCTCGTTTTTAAGTTGCCAAGATACAGACTTGTGTGAGGAAGAACAGTGCACAGAGAACTACTATGTCACTACATTTTATAATCACACACAGTAAAACAGACTTCGAGGATTATATATGAAGGATCTTTTCTGTCCTGTTCCAACCAGGTCTTCAAAGGGGGGCCACAGTAAGAAGAAAGGGCCTCGTACCCCGAGTCCTCCTCCCCCCGTCCCTCTGGACCTTCCTGTGATGGGGAAGAAACACAAAGGCAAGCACAAAAACAAGGAGAAGTCTGAGGAGAAGCAGAAGGAGGGCAAAGATCGTGGCCGAGACACAGAAAAACACAAAGAGAAGAAGGAAAAGCGCAGGTACAGCGTGGAGTGAATATTTTATATTATATTATATTATATATATATATATATATATATAGATAGCATGTGCACGTTAATGTTCTTTCTTATTAATGTCCTTTTGAACTTCTCCGTGTTGTTTACAGGGACCGATCAGACAGTTCCCACAAGGCCAAGCGCTCAGTGACATCAGAAGAGCGCTCCGGTAGTGTGTCGTCTCCCTTCAGGGGCACTTCACCCTCAGCCAGGAAGAAGTCCCCCTCCCCCAAAGCTTCGTCCCATAAGGCCCCTGCTCTGGCCTCCCCTCCTCGCAGGTTAGTGCGCGTTGGCCACTGAAGTTTAATCAGAAGATTCTGGACTGGCCAGGAAATAACTGTCCTTTGTCACTGCAGGTCTCTCTCTCCTCCACGTCGCCAGCGCACCCCCACTCCTCCACGCCACCACTCCCCCTCCTCCCACTCGGGTTCCTCTGCCCAGCGGCACTCTTCGTCTCCTCGTCGGCGCCGCTCGTCCTCCCCCGCTTACCACCGGAGCGCGGGGGCCCCCACTTCTGCCTCCTCCCCCCCGAGCTCCCGGCGTTCCAGATCCCACGACGCCTCCTCGCCCCACCGCCGCTCCGACAGGTCCAGCCCCGGCCGGCGACACTCCAGGGGCCGCGAGAGGAGCCGCGGTGAAAGAGACAGGAGTCCTCCGGTCCCGGAGCGCAGACACGAGCGCAGAGACGGTAACTTTGTCTTCCACTACTGTATTCGTTTTTTTCTGTTCATAGTTTGATATTTGACATTTAACACATAAAGTGCTTTACAGTGAGAAGTCCTGTCTGCAGTTGTTAAGCTTTGTGTCTTTCTTGTAAACAGAAAGCCGCAGCAAACGAGAGAAGGAGAGCATCCGCGACGACCGGGACTATGACTCCGAGCAGGTCTCATCGCGGGACGCTCGCGACGACCGGGAGACCAGAGAGGCTCGCGAGAGACGGGACGCTCGCGATCGAGGAAGGGAAACGGCCCGCGACTCTCGAGACCACCGGGACAGCAGAGACGTAAAGGACGCGAGGGAGAGCAGGACGGAGACCCGCTCCAGTCGGGAGTCGCTGGAAATTCGCGACCGCGAGCGGGAACGAGAGAGAGAGCGGGAGAAGGAGAGAGAGCGAGAAAAGGACAGAGAGAGGGAGAGGACGGACGCCCACAGGAAGGAGGAGCCGGCTCAGGAGGACAGGAGTTACGGGAGAGGTCATGGACGTGAAGATGGAGGGAGAGCTGACGGAAGGACGGAGAACAGGACAGACAGAGTGGAGAGGAACGGACGAGGGAGAGGGCGTGCTAATGAAACGTCCGATAAAGGCAAGACGACTTCATATCTATCCAGTGCCCACAGTCCACTGCTGTGCTGTATATCTATATCTGATGTATCACCATCCATCAGTGGGTCTTTTCCCCCTTTCAAGTTCTCTTTTCTCTCCTTCTTTCTCTCTCCAGGTTCTAACAGAAACTCTCGGGGTTCCCAGCTGGAAAGCAGCCACGACAACTGGGAGTCGCGGAGCAGCACGGCGCGAGAGCGCAGCCCAGAGAGGAGCACCGACCGCAGCGCCACGGAGAGGAGCTCCGAGAGGAGTTCAGACCGAGACCGCTACGAGGGCGAGCGGAGAGGAGAGCCGGCCCGAGACTCCTCCTACGACAGGAGAGGAGGGCACGGAGAGCGCGATCGCAGAGACAACCGAGAGAGAGGTGGGGCGTCAGGGTCTGACCTGGGACCACACATGTAATGGATTATATAATGTATGGCGTCGCTAAGATTTGAAACTTTCTGTTTCTCAGATCAAAGAGCAGCCTCCCCAAATAGACACCAAGGGAGATCAGACGAGTCCGAGAGGGAGGACAGGAGGGACGAGCGCAGGACAGACCGAGCAGAAGACAGACGAGAGGACAGACCCCGCGACCGCGAGAGGGAGAGGGACAGGGAGAGGGAGAAAGAGAAGGACCGGGAGAGGGAGAGGGAGAAGGAGCGAGAGAAAGAGAGGGAGGCCGAGAGGGAGCGGGTCAGGGAGAGAGAACGGGAGCGGGAACGAGAGAGGGAGAAGGAACGAGAGAAGGAGAGGGAGCGGGAGAGGGAGCGTGAGGAGCGGGAGAGGGAGCGTGAGGAGCGGGAAAGGGAGAGGGAGAGGAAGGAGCGCGAGAGGGAGCGAGAGAGGGAGCGTGAGAGGGAGCAGCGGGAGCGAGAGAGGCAGCGGGAGTGGGAGGAGCGAGAGAGGGGGAGGGAGGAACGACGGGAGAGGAGAGACGACGTCAGGGACGACCGGCCCGTTCGAGACATCCGGGACGATCGCAAGACGAGGCACGTGTCAGACGACTTAATGTGTTCTCTGTTTCTCAACGTGTTTCACTTCTGTTGTAAACATGCCTCTCTCTCCCTCCCTCCCTCCAGTCGTAAGAGGACGCGGGTGGAGAGCAGCCCGAGCCCCCGAGCCTCCCCTAAGAGGGCAACGCGGGACCTCAGCCCGGCAGACAGCGATGGCTACAACAGCGCGGAAGAGAAAAGTGAGCGCCCGATTGGCCGAGGGCAGGCCAAGCCCCACCCACAGCCCCTCCTCCCCAGCCCAGTGTGTCCGCCTCCATCTGACAGTAGGGGAATTCTTTTTGAAAGGACACACTCCTGTTTAAAGGGGAATGCACCTTTTTGTCATACACTGCACACACTGGTGAAAGTTTTCTTTCTTGTCTCGTCTAGATGTCTCATCTATGAGACAAAACCAACGTGCACAGAAATGTCCAAAACTGAATTTTCACCTCCAATGAAGAGCCTCAAGCCCAGAAATGCTGTCAAAGCTGTTACTTGACTGATCACGAGTGTGTTTATGTGACTGTTCTGTGTGCAGGTGCCGACAAGCATCGTCTGCTGAGCCAGGTGGTGCGGCCCCAGGAGCCCCTGCTCCGTTCTCCACCGAGGGCCGCTCCCCCCGAGGACAAGCTGAGTCACTGGAAGGATGAGGAGCGCAGAGGAGCCGGGGACAAAAGGGAAGCGCGAGGCCGTCTCGAGGACCCGGAGCCCCGCGGGGAGCGAGTCCGAGGGGGAGTTGAGAGACGAGAGCACCTCGTTGCAGACGCCCCGCCTGACTTCCGCAGCAGAGCCAGAGACCAGCGAGAACCCACGCCGCCTCCACCTCCACCGGCCCCCGCCCCCGCCCCCGGCAGCGAAGACCGAGAGGAGGGGAAGAAGAAGACAAAGTCGCAGAGGAAGGGCTTGAAGAAGATTCGCAAAGACGAGGAGGTGGGCGGTGGCATCAGCCTGGCTGCTGCGGGAGATCGTTTCAACCCGGAGCCCCCAACCGGCGCTTCTACAGATGGACCTCCGCCCTTACACTCCCCCAGGAAAGGAGCCAAGAAGAAGGCGCTGGAACGAAAGAGGAAACGATCGCGAGGAGGAGAGTCTGACGTGTCTGACGAGGAGTCCTCCGCTCACCTGCCGCATAGTAAGAGGAAGAGAGGCCCCCGGACACCCCCGCCCTCCATGAGGCCTGATCACCGCGCTGCTGGGGGCAACGCAGAGCCGTCTCCGCTGTCCAAAATGGACAACTTCAGTGACTGGTCAGATGAGGAGGTCACAGAGCGAGGAGGGGGGCCACTGGAAACACCAGCCCCGCTGGCTCCTGCTGAGAGGGCTCCTGCTGAGCCTCTTAGGAGAGGGGCTCCCAGGGTGGGCCGGGACAGGGAGCGCTGCAACCCTCCTCCCATCGCTCCTCTGCTCCCCCAGGATCCTCCGATGCTGCTTCAGACCCTGACTCCGCAGCCCCTCATGTCCCAGCCCCTGCTCCGCAAACCCCCCCCGGAGCAGACGCGCAGCAGCAGCATGGGCAGCAACCAGAGCCGCACGTCATCCCGGCGCCTGCGCTCGCCCTCCAACGAGTCGGCCCACCGCGATGACCCCCAGGCTCCGCGGTCCCGCCGGGGCAGGATGCAGCGCACCAACTCTCGGGACCGGGAGAGAGAGAGGGTCGTGGAGAGGGAGCGGGAGAGGCCGGTCCTGATTGACCCTCCAGGAGCAGAGAGGAAGTCCCGAATTGACCTGCTGAGGAGAGGAGAGCCGAGCCGCAGCACCTCCTCAGGTAGATCAACACTAACCGTTCTGTAAACCTCACGCTCAGTTAAAACAAGCTCTGTCCGCACACTAACGTCCACCTGACTCGTTCCCTTACAGACCGGCAGGATTCCCGCAGCCACAGCTCCAGACGCAGCTCTCCTGACTCGGAGAGGCAGGCGGCGTCCAGGTCCCGCGCCGGCTCCTATGACAGTCGAGAGCGGGAGAGAGACAGGGAGCCATTCGAGCGGGAGCGAAAAGACCTCCGTCCTCAGCAGCAGCAGCAACTACAGCAGCAGCAACCACAGCAGCAGCAGCCGCCTCTGCTCCTCCAACAGCCCCTACAACAGCAGAGAGACTGGGAGCCTGAACCCAGGGACTGGCCCAGCAGGGTGCGGGAGCCCCTCCTGATGCGTCCTGGCCGCGAACCTCTCCTGAGGGAGCGGGATATCCGGGACCGGGAACGCATTCTCCCTGAAGGACTCCTCCAGCAGCACGAGCGGGACAGAGACGGCAGAGTGGACCGAGGAGGCGATCGAGAAAGGGAGAGGATGATGATGATGGACCTGATGCCCCACGGCGACGCCAGGGCTCCGGGGCGAGGGGACCTGAGGGGAGAGATCAGAGGAGACCTGCGAGGGGACATGATGAGACAGGACAGGGGCGACTATGAGCCTCTGCTGCCGAGAGAAGCCTTCAGCCCTCCAGAGCCGGAGAAGCCCAGCAACAGTCACCATCTCATGGCGGAGCAACGGGAGCTGGAGAAGACGGACAGCATCGACGGTAAGACCAACATGAACGCATCTTTATATTACTTTCTTTTTAAGTAACCCACGTGGATTTAAAAGGTTGTGTGTGTGCTGTGTCTCAGGGGACGATGATGGGAAAGAAGACGATGGCCAGTCAGTCCCATCTGTTGGAGAGGAGTACGAACCAATCAGTGATGATGAGCTGGATGAAATTCTTGCTGACAGCCAGAAAAAAGAGGATCAGCAAGACGACGAGAAAATCACAGGTACCAGGAAATATCTTTGTGGATAATGTCATGTTCGTTTCTATCCTCCTCTCCTCGACTTCAAAGATGATTTGTTTACTTCTGATCTGCTCGTGTGCTGAAACCATCAGAAACACTAACTGTGTGTTAACAGGCCCTCTGGATGTGATCGATGTGGACTGGTCCAGCCTGATGCCCAAACAGAAGCAGGAGCCCCGGGCAGCCGGGGCAGCGCTGCTCCGCTTCACACCGGGGGCCGTGCTTCTTAGGGCGGGCATCTCCAAGAGACTTGCTGGGCCTGAGCTCATGGAGCGGGTCAGAGAAGTGTGCAAGTCTGAGCTGGAGGACCCCAAAGGTGACTGATTTGAAACAGTGGAACCCTAAAATGAAATGTATTGCATGCATTTGCGCTTCTGTTTAGTCTGTTTTTGTGGCCTCTCCTTCTAAAGTCAACTCTGTCCCTCCAGACACTGACAAGCTGTTTGAGCATGACCTGGGGGCCCTGAATATGGCAACCCAGCACCGGCGCGTGGAGAGGGCAGGTTTACTGAGCAACCTCGGGCCCTGCTGCAAGGCCCTGTGTGCCCGCAGGGACTTCGCCATCCGCCGGCAGCTGCTAAAAAACGACAAGGTAGATGTCATCCAGTCACTGACGGGACCACGAGTTTAATGCTGCAGTTACTTTGTGGAGATCTTCGATACACTCTCACCAGTGTGTCTGGGCGTCTTTTAAATATACACGATGTGTTTAAATCTACGTCTCCTCCTTCAGGGCCTAACCAAGCAGTACCCCACCACGCCCGTGGTCGACAACGAGCTGCTGCAGATGAGCATGCGCCTCTTCAGAAGGGTCGTGGCTGGCCCGGTTTCTGGCCCAGAGAGGTCTGACGGTGGGTCGGCACCAGCAGCCGAGGCCGCTGCAGCTGGTAGCAGCAGCAAACTCAGCACAGCACAGCCTGAGGTGTGTGTGTCCTGAAAGAAACGGGCTTAATGATTCAGACACACAGAAATGAATGCTTCTAAGCCTTTACTTCTTCCTAATTACATACATTAATTTCATACATAGCCTTTTTAGTCAAGAGAGGCGGGGGGGGGGGAGACAAACGGCAAAATTGTGAATCTTACTCAGTTATGCTTTACATTTTGTGGATGATCTGCAAGTGCTGTGCCATAGACTACTGGACATTCTAGCCTATGGAGGTGTGTAACCAAGCGAGTACGAGAAACATGCACCTAAAATGACGTCATGTTTTTGTTTTTGTGCATTGCAATGTTTTAGAGCAGCTTTTTAATTGTTCGTTTCACCTGCCTAACCAAGTTCAAATGTTTTCTTTTCATATATTGTGCATTGGTTACTACAACTGTGCATTAAAATGGTTAGATGTTGATTTTTCTAACGGGTCTTTTTGATTTGTATAATGTGACTGTTCAGCATTCAAATAATGTGACACTTGATGTTCTAATATTTCTGTGTGCACCATATAACAAAATATCTGCAGAGCAAACCCACAGTGGTTTGCTGCAGAGTGTTCCCGACCAACAACACTGAAACATCCTGCAGGCGCTTGAACGTTTCTCGTGAATAAGCACTGCCAAACTATCCCTTCACTGAATGTAATTTGTTACGACTTTTAGTCTTCTGAAATATTTTTGCCTTTTGCTTCATGTGTTTGTTTTGAATGGTTTGGCAACGTCTCCCTGAAATGAAATGAACTGCAGTGAGTGCAGAGTACCAGATCTCCAACACTGCCATGTGGAACTCCTCTCCTAACATTTACCAGCCCACACCATCCAAAAAGGAGCCAAAATGTTCTTAATAGGAAAAGACACTAGACTGTTTAGATAAAAACGGCTGAAAAGATAATTAGTTTCATCTTAACGTCACGCTTCTGTGTTCCAGTGGTTGACCGTCCAGAGTCCCAATAAAAAGACTTGTACAGGTGGATAAGCTGACCCTCTGGGATGTGTTTGTATTAACACTCAACAAGTGACACTTGAATTGAGCAGATTGTGCATGCTGTGAGTGCTTGGACACAGATTCAATGGACAAACCAGCTTCACTGAAAAGCTTAAAAGAACATAATCAGAATGGAGAAAGGATTCAACATGACACCTCCTCCCGGCCATGCAACTGTGACTTCAAATCTAAGTGACAATACAGACATGGAGAGCTTGGGCTCTGATGTCGCCTGCTGTCTTTGAGTCTAACCACAACTGTATGTTGTTGGAAACCACTTTTCCTACTACATATTTATTTTGTCTAAGGTTCGAAGTCCATTTTGAGATGTGCAAGTAATGATATCTGGTTTAACGCTGTATTTTTTTTTATACTGTAAAATAAATGTAGAATGACATTTTTAAATTGTAATGACATCTTCCCAAATAAGGACAACTGGGGACCTAAAGGAATTCAAATGTGGTGGTACTTCAAGATTATTACTTTACTCTAATAAGAGCTATGAGGACGTTTGCATTCTGAGGTAAGTGGTGCTGAATTTGACATATAATCACAACCACTTTAGTATTGTTTTACCTTTTATAAATTACTCTTAAGAATTCTTACAGTCCTACAGAGGAAGTGCTACATTCAGTGCATATTTGGCAAAAAATTACTGCTAAACTTGATAGAAAGTCACAATTTTATAATGTATGCAATTGTGTTAAAATGGTAGCTTTCTGGGATTATTTGGCGGTTTTATACCAGTGCTTGAAGAAGACTTGAAACAAAAATATTGTAGTATAGGTGTGTGACTCCACCAGATCAAAGTGTGACTACCAGAGCAAATACAGCGTGAGCTCGCAGGTTCTTCCAAGTGTCCACTCGCTGGTCGAAGATCTCATAAGTCTAATACACAAACTAAAAGAGACGTGGTATATTGTGAATGGTTGAAATGATTTATGTTCTATCTTAAACTGGTTTAAAGCATCGTACAATTAATGAAAAAAGAAAATTGTGTCATAAAATTGCAGTGGTCCATCTCACCTTATTCACAATTTCATGCAGTTTGTATTGACACTGCAGGCAGCTGACATTATCATTCAAAAGAAAACCAAAGAATTTCTACATGTTCGTAAACAGAATAAGCTGATATAGACAGAATAGAGACCTGTCTTTTCTCTGTCTTTAAATGTCTGATAATTCCAAAATGTATATCTCACAGTCTTCATTAGCTCAACATCTTTGAAGAGCTACAGCAATGTTTTAAATTCTAATAAACAACCAGTTTATCGGCAGTGTTAATTCCTTTTCTATTTCATTTCACGCACTGATACCGTTTGTCCGGTTCATCAATACAAATACAGTTCATGTGTTGAATAAGGCGAAGTAACAACATGCGGAACCTTTACTTGTACGTTTGTTGTTGACGAACATCATAGTAGACGGACCCGTTTCCTTTACCCACAATCCTCTCCTTTAGGTCCGTCCTTCCGACTTCCGCCTCAACTAAGAGCCGAGGTGGGTATTTTTTCGGAAATTATGTTTTTACAATCTAACACCATCCTGCGGTATTAACGATACAATCGATCACGTATGTAATCTAAATATACGTATAGGCGTTCAGTCGTCTTCTATATGAGCGTTTTTTTGTGGTTGAACATTTTTACAGACGATTAAAAAGCGACGAACGGCAACGTTAGCATTCACACTACCGGAGCGGCGTGAACCTGCCTGGTGGTTCAGTGGTCATTTTGTCTGCGCTACAAGAAGTGTAATATTGTTTGTAACGTTAATCACCGGCACCGGTCTAAGTTGCTTTTTTTAACTTACGTGGTATTTACCTTACTGTGTAACCTGCAGGTTAGCGTGCGTATAGTAACAACCGCTAACCGTAGACTTGTCCGTGGTTTATCAGAAAGATAAGAAAACATTGAATTAGCTACGCTGGTGGTGCTGTAACCTAATGCTCGACTTTAGAAAACATGCATGTGTTCAAGCAGTACTGTTCGTGTGGTGTTTCTAGATGGCCCCAACCAAGAAAGGAGAGAAAAAGAAGGGGCGTTCAGCCATCAACGAGGTTGTGACCAGAGAGTACACCATCAATGTCCACAAGCGCATCCATGGAGTGTGAGTATTGCAAGGACACAGGACGCCCTGGAGAGGCTTGATTTAGTGACACTGGTGCAAGCTGTCAGTTAACTGATATTAAGTTGCACACCTGCTGTGACCGTGCATATGATTGTAGTGTTTGTTGTCAATGACAATCTCTAAGTTAAACTTGTTTACTAAACTGATACCAACAAGTGTTAAGTGTTTGATAAATGACTAAAGCATCATCAGCATGAGAATCTACTCATTTTGTATGATTTAATGGTGTCGCCTTTTTGCAGGGGTTTCAAGAAGAGGGCTCCACGCGCCATCAAGGAGATCCGCAAGTTCGCCGTGAAGGAGATGGGAACTCCTGATGTCCGCATTGACACTCGCCTCAACAAGGCAGTGTGGAGCAAGGGTGTCAGGTGAGATGATGCACTGTTAGTGCTGGTTTCTCTAAGGTGGTTTAATGTTTCAAAATGTGCAGTTTTGTCTTGCACTCCTCGTCTTAACGTCAGTTAATATTGACTTTAACTTTGTGTACACCGAGTAAGCTGCAGGGTGAAGTGTGCAGCGCTGCATGTCATTAGTGACTCTGTTACATCGATGTCACATGAAGCTCAGTGTGGTTTTAGTTCTGTCCTCATGGTTGTGTTGTTACACTAAAAGGCTGCTTCATTCTTTCAACTATTTGTTTTTATGGACTCTTTTTGCCAGTTAGGGCAGTTGTGTTACAATCGTCAGGATTTAAACATGTTAAAATCGCTCTACACTGTCGGCTCAGGCATGAAGTCACTGATGTGAAGAAACGGAACAGACTGAATGCTGTGCATAATGAATATACAAGATGGTTGGAGGACAAATGCTTTACTTAGTGAGTGAGGTGTTAGACACTTTATTCTGAAGAGAGACTGCAAGATAGGAAGACAAACTACGTGTCAGCTTTTCAGAATAAAGGTTTAAGCTTACCATAAAGTTAGCATCCAAGCGGGGGTTTTGAATACAGGATGGTGCTGTTCTCTATCTGAGGCCCAGTGCTCCACTCTATCAAAGCCCTAAACGTTTGGCAGTGCTTTTTACAGTTATGACAAATCTTTTGACACTCGCACTCAAATGTTCAAGGAAGTGGAGCCACAACACATACGGGTCAATGCAACATCTCAAATAACTGGCACTTAGAGAAGATTTTAACCATCTGTGTGTGTGTGTGTTGCGCAGGAACGTGCCGTACAGGATACGCGTGCGGCTGTCCAGGAAGCGCAATGAGGACGAGGACTCTCCCAACAAACTGTACACCCTGGTCACATATGTTCCTGTCACCACATGCAAAGGTAAGTATGCTGCTAAACGATAACGTTCACCTACTGCTGCAATAAAAACAAGTGATTCATTGTTCTTTCTCCCTCTTTTTCCCCTCAGGTCTGCAGACGGTCAATGTTGATGAAAACTAAATTTGTCCCCTCTGCGAGTGGAATAAATGACGTAAAAGGAGCTCCTGTCTTGTCTTGATTTCTGTTTGTGCACTTCATCTAATGTCTTATTTTGGGTGTTTCTTACATTTGGATGAATGTTTAAAATCATTGCAGAGGAATGTATATGGAAATGCTTTCGGCACAGTATTAACCCTTTATGAACTCTTCCATGAAAACAGAAGTTTGAAATAAGATGCTTGTTGAGAAGAATTGTAACTCTCCGACAGACCATCTGGCTTTACAGCAAAGGGATATTGTTTGTCTTGGTATGTCTTGAGCAGTCACAGACCTGTCTTGGCACTAAGGACTTTTATTTATACAAATGAGATGTTGGCAAAAAGTGCTTTTGTCAGGTCGTTGAGCTATTATGATCACATATGGACCGTATACATTTTAGTCATGCAAATTCAGATGTGTCAGAATGAGCAGAGATGCAAATAAGTCATCATGGTGCATTTTGCAAATGCATTTTCTAGTGCAGGAGATACCACATTCCAATATCTTTTGAACGGTGCAGTTCACATACAGATTAATAAATCCCACTTGGACTCCATGCATTTGGAAATATCCCAGGGCAATCACCAGATGAAGTTTCCTGCCTGCTTCTAGACTGGAATATAATCCCCAGATTAAAACCGCTGTGGAAATGTGATGAAGGGTGCGTTCAGGTGCATGGTGGCGGTAAACGTGCATTGCCGCTGTGCTGCCGCTAGAGGGAGCTGCTCCTCTGATAGCGCTCGGATGTTGTGAAGAAGAACAAGGACGCGATGGCATCGTCCAACGTTTTCTCCAGAGTTTGTGCAGCTGGGAAGTAGCTGTAACTCAACAACGAGGTAAGACACAAGGTTTCCCTGCTGCTGCATCGGTCTTGACATGTTAAATTAACCTCGCCGAGAAAGTCTAGCACGGTTCAAGACGTCTGCGTAACGTCTGACCGCTGTCAGGCGGGACAGGTGTGGCTAGCTGGTTGGCTAACTGACCAGCTAGCTTAAATACAGTTAACGGAAGCTACTGTATTTGGATTGGATACGCTGATGTTAGTCGTTGGTAGCTATCCATATCAAACACACTGAAAGCAGACATGTTAGTTAGGTCTTGGCCTTATACATTATCAATTCAGTAGCTACTCCGGGAAACCTCCAGCTAACTCCTACAACTTGTCACGCAGGTAACGTTACGTTGTAGTTGCTATGGTTCGTTTATAATCAACGCGTTAGCATTAGTAACAGTCTTGTCAACGACCATTTAAGCTAACAGCTAGCTGGTCCGGTCTGTGTGTGTGTGTGCGTGTAGGTGGGAGCGACGCTCGGTGTTTCCATGGCCGTCGGCTGATGGGCGAAGCGATGCGGCACCACTGGCTGCTCCTCGGGGCTTGCGGCTGGGTGCTGCTCATCCTCATGTTTGTCAGCAAGTTCATGAGCTTCAGGGCTGTAGATGGTAAGCTGTCGTCTATTACTTTGGTCGATTCCAGGGCTGAACGCGATCATCAGCCCGCTCTGATATGTATTTTCAGACTACGGAGAGAGGGTTGGCGGTCAGAGTTGGACAGTGCCGGGCACCAAGGTGGTTAAACCACTTCCTGTTTCCAGCCCAGAAAGAACCGTTTCAAAGCCATCGGATCAGGTGACAACTGAAGCTGATCACTACTTCCCTGTTTTCTTCTACAATAACACCCATCATATTGAAAACGAGGCTGTCGGTCACATTATTGCTGTGTGTGTGTGTGTGTGTGTGTGTGTGTCTCAGCCCTCAGCGGGTCCCACAGTGGCAGACTGGCAGTCAGTCTCTGAGAAGCGGATCGAGTTGCTCTCGACTGTGTGTAACAACAGCAGCCTCAGGAATCTGACTCACGTCTCCATCAGCAAGTTTGTCCTGGACCGCATTTTTGTCTGCGACAAGCACAAGATCCTGTTCTGCCAGACGCCTAAAGTGGGCAACACACAATGGAAGAAGGTCCTCATTGTGCTCAATGGTAAGTATGTGTTGGATGAAGGTAACAACAATGAATGACTGATAAATGCCATTTGTGGTTCTGAGAGTTGGCTGTAGACGCACGTGGGCAAAGCGTGGCAGTAACGGCAGCGATCTCCAATAAATGAAAGCAAAGCTTTGTAAAACACGGTGCTGTGTATCCAGTGTGACTCCAGCTTTGTTTGTCTTGTTAACACTCACAGGAGCATTCTCCACTGTGGAGGAGATCCCAGAAAACCTCGTTCATGACCACGAGAAGAACGGCCTGCCCCGTCTCTCATCACTCACACCGCAGGAAGTTACTCACAGGTTAGTCCAGAGTTCTTGTGGATGACACCCTGTTCATCCTTCACCACCGTTTTCTTCTAAACCCTTCTTTCCCTCAACAGATTAAACACTTACTTTAAATTTTTCATCGTGAGAGATCCCTTCGAGCGCCTGATTTCTGCATTCAAGGACAAGTTTGTGAAGAACCCACGCTTTGAGCCCTGGTACAAGCATGACATCGCTCCAGCCATCATCCGTAAGTACCGCAAGAGCCACCGCGACAGCGAGCACCCCGCCTCCGGCCTGCACTTTGACGACTTTGTCCGTTACTTGGGCGACGTGGAAGGCCGCCGCCGCGTGGACCGGCAGTTCGGGGAGCACATCATTCACTGGGTGACTTATGCGGACTTGTGCGCGCCGTGCGAAATACACTACAGCGTGGTGGGCCACCACGAGACGCTGGAGCAAGACGCGCCGTACATCCTCAAAGCGGCGGCCATCGACCAGCTGGTGTCCTACCCAGCCATTCCTCCAGGCATCACCCGCTACAACAGGACCAAGGTGGAGCAATACTTCTCAGGCATCAGCAAGCGGGACATCAGGCGTCTCTACGCACGTTACCAGGGAGACTTCCACCTGTTTGGTTACCCAAGCCCAGACTTTTTACTGAACTAAAACGATTAACACTGACTGAAAGACATTTCCTATAAAATCCTCTCAACATGGGTGGTTAACTGAGACGGAGGTGCGTCGTAGCTGACGTTGCCACACACCTAAAAGGCTCGTGTGCAGTAGATTGCACGCGGTAATGTGTTTTGTTCTGATCTGGACTCGCAGGTCGTCGCTGTGTTGGCTGAACAGTACAGTGGGGGAGAAAGAAAGTGTTGCTGCAGAAGACGGGACGTGAGTACAGGCAACACAGTCACGCGATGAAGGGGGGGGGGGGGGTCAATCTAAAGATCAGATACAGGTTCAGATCAAATCCAAAACAGATCAACACCTTTGCTATCTTATATTAAATGTTTCTGACTGATTAATCGTATGTGGAAGAGGTGTGCTCTGTACCGCCGGGGATACAGGCCCGTTACCCTGTAATGTAGCTGTTATACTGCACTGTGGTGGATCACCAGTGGAGTAATCCAGTGGAGGAGCGCTGCGTGTCCTGACATGTTTCTCTGTACTTCCTGCTGTCGTGCTAGCCTGAGGGGAAGGCAGTCTGTATCAGGGACGCTAACATTTGTGGACAAGGAGAGTGAGCGGCAAGAATATTAAACCATCTGATTGGACGTCGATATTTTTCATGGACGTTTTTATGAGCTACGAATCAGCGTTAACTTTTTTACATTTTTTTTACCGTTTTGCTCAATACAAGGGCAATAAGACAATAGATTACTCTCCAAATGTCACGAAATAGTCAAAATGATCCAAAATGAACTTTCACTCTGAATCAAACACCACCGTCCTGCCCTGATCCAGACTGTAGCCACTCTTCTAGCTGTTCTGCCTTTTACTAAAACAGACAAAACCTTTCAAATTGCTTTTTGACTGTTTATTTAGCTGTTAACTGCACTGGGACGTTGAAGGAAACTGGCACTGGATCAGAAATGTACTGTGTAAATGTGTTTAACATGACTTGCAACTCAACATTTGTATTACATGTTGCTATTTATAATATTAACCTGCCGACTGGCGGCACAAGCAGTGTCGCCTCCCTGCAGCCGCCCGGTGACCTTTTTGGACAGGAGGTCGTAATAGAAGGACAACACTAGTTGGTAATTAAGTTCCATGTGAAATAAAACATGTGCTCTTAACTTTGCTGCTTTTACATCTTGTTAGGAGCTCAATTATTACTTGTTTTCTTTTTTAACTGATTTTATTCTGTACATCCTAAGTGGTGGGTTCATTCTACAAACATTTTGAGTGAATCTGTCATTCTAATGTGTTCTGGTAGGAGTGAGAAACCACGTCTCACACAGGCTTCGATCTAGAAAAGCTATATCTTCATCTGCAAATTGTTGGTAAAGTGTGCATGAAAAAACCAACGGATGAGCTCTGAAAAGGGCACTTTGTCAAACATGCAGCGTATGTCGCTGCAATTATATCAAGTGTCCACAAGGTGGCAGTAAACATTTAACATTTAAATGCTTAGGTAAGAAGCCACAAACCCCGTTGAGCCCTTGGCCTAAAAGTCAGCACACAGGACTGTTGAATTGACTTTTGAACTGCAGGAGTAGAGTCAAAACAATGACTTTATATCTACATGTGTGCAACAAACCCTCCAAGACGGATTTCCATGATCATCTGTACGAGCTGACCTCATGGCAGATGGATTTAAGTTGATTTACAGAGCTTAGGTGTCAGTTAAGTGTCTTGAGTGTTACATTAAGTGCACTAAGTTAAGGCTGTGTGTGTGAGTGTGTGTGTGTGTGCGTGCGTGCGCGCGCCTGCCTCCAGGTGACTTCTCTCATCCTGTCTAACTGGTTTATCCAGCCCCGTGGTTTGTTGAGTGGATGTTTGTTTTGCCACACTGTCCGTCTGTTGTGAAAGCACCACGGTGGAGTTATGATGGATGAGTGCATCACTGTGGCTGAACACATGTCCTCCCTGCTCTGAACTTGCTTAGTGCTCCACATTTCCTGCATATTGGATTGAAAGTAACGCGCCAGGGTTGAATGCTGGGGAGTGATCCTGCAAAACATCACTGACAAAACGTTGTAATAAAATATTATTATTTAGCTCTGCAGTATATCACTATTTAACACAGGTAGCTAGAAGCACCGCACTAACACCCAGCATCGCCCCGGAGATTGCTCACTTGCCACACCCATGATTACCAATATTGACACCGAATCGGACATGCGCACGTCCGTTAGGATGCTATCCGGTGGGGGGGGTCCGCTCCTGTCTGCCTCTGTTAATCTCACCTGCCCCCCCCCCCCCCCCCCCCCCCCGGCCTGTGTGAAATGCACATATGCAAACATGCAGGTTGGTCTAAGCGCGGCACGGCGAGTCTGTGGACAGTAAATGGAGGCTCATCTCGGTATCCACGCTCCGTGGATGGAGGCCCAGCCCTTTTCTTTCTGTGCGGGGCCGACCGGCTTCCTGTGTTTGTGCGGTACTCAATCAGAGCTGCGTCAAGTCACACGGAAGCAGGCAGGATGAAGGCGGAAACGACGGGGGTTGACTTTCACAATAAAACAGTTTGAGAGAGAATGTGACAAATTGTATAATATAACACGATAAACTTTCTTTCAGGGTCGCCGGTTGGTATAAGTTGTATGAGTCTTTATGACTTATGCCAAATACACATTTTTCACTTTTATAGGTAAAGTGTCTCAGCCGCCAAAAGTCCTTTTTAATGTCATGGAGAGTAACTACATGCACTCATGTCGTGCTGTATTATTAGTTTATTTCCATGTTATGGTATTTTTAAGCTCCTGTTCTACATTTCAGAGGGTATTATTGCAACTTTTTACTCCTACATTTATGTGAGAGCTTTAAATACTGATTAACAGACTGGTTGGTCACACCACATAACTAATGAATTATGATTTTCTATAGATTAAACTATATATATAAGAAGTTTAGATTAGCCCCACTAAGGTCTTTTACTATTAAAAATCGTACCTACCTCTACGTAAGTTAAAGATGAGGGTGCTTCTTCCACCACTGGTTAAAGGAAGCACACTTTGATGAAGCTATTGTATAGACTTTTGGCTGAGGTCATTTGAAAAAGAAGAACAAGTGCTATATTGTTTAAATTCACATTTGATTCCTCTTTCAACATGATCAAATGTATCTTTGTGTCTTGTGTCGAAAACAACGAAATCAGTGCTATCTTCGAGGCTTTTATTTCGAAACTCTTGGGCGGAAGTGCGCGTTTTCAGTCTAGCTTGCCACCAGCGGCACGAGCTGCGAGAGAGCGGACAGGGAGCCCGCTGCTGCCACCTCAACATGGAGTAGCGAGACCCCAGCGTTTACTGCTAAGGAGCGGATCCCACAGAGGAACACGCGACGGCCTCCACGCGACTCACCCGCACGAGCCCCCGCAGATGCGACATCGGCGGTTGTTTTTCGTAAACGCGACGGAAAGCTCGGCTTTTGTCTGAAAGATGGCGAACGACTCTCCTGCTAAAAGTCTAGTAGACATAGACTTGGCTTCACTGCGGGTGAGTGCTGCCGAACCGAGCCCGTGTCATTTCTCCTGTTGTTCTGCGGTCTTTAACGTGACGGTGCTCGGTCGATCACACGTCCAGCAGCCGGACTAACACGATCGAGCCCGATCCTGTTCTCCAGCGCCGCGTCTTGTTCCAGCACAAGGATTGAAAATGACCGCTGAGCCACAGCGAGGTGTTGCCAGTGTCTGCTTTTCCTTTGTTCGAGATGCGTTTGGCATGTAGGGGAGACCAGCGCGCAACAGCTGGCGCACACTGGCTGTTTAGAAAAGAAAAACCATGTTAACACTGCTTTTTATTCCCACTCAATCGTCTTTCTGTCTTTTTCTTTTCAGGATCCGGCTGGGATATTTGAATTGGTGGAGGTGGTTGGAAATGGCACCTATGGACAAGTATACAAGGTTGGTTGAAGGCGCAGTGCACGGCCTGTCCTGTTTTCAGAGTGAATGCTCGGGAAACACGGTGCGTGTTTCTGTATCACGTCTGGAGACAAAGGATGTCTCGCATATGTTGCAATTCAGCCGGAAGAAGCAGATATATGAGTTTCTAGTACTGGTATCAGTCTGATAAGAGCCTGCTGTTGGGATTGATTGTTGTGCTGGGAGGTGTGTGTGTGTGTGTGTGTGTGTGTGTGTGTGTGTGTGTGTGTGTGTGTGTGTACAGAGTGAATCAGACAGTCTACAGTCTGATGCATCACCTATCTTGCATCACCCACCTTGCTGAGAAGTAGGGGAGGAGGCAAGGATGGAGAAACCATATCTGTCACACGATGACTCCTGCTGGCCTCACGTCTCTGTCTGCAGCACATTCTTTATTTTATCTGAACAAAAGACAAATCTCACATCCCGTTTTTGAATCAGGACTTTTCCAGTCCACTGGACGGGGATCCTCCTCTCTCCGGGCCATCTGCTCCCGGTGTCACGTTTCTCTGTTGAAAAGGAACATTGCGGCTGTTGAGAGACATTGCCAAGGAGGGAGAGGGAGAAGTGAAAGACGTGGTGGATCTCTGATGCAGGATGGAGAGACATCCTCCACGTCCTGATGTTGTAATGGGCCTCCTTGGGTTGTTATTGCTGCAGCTAGCTTGTCAGTGGAGGCTCCATTTTGTTGCCTACTGCCACACTGCTCAGTGACATTTAACCACATACCTATATGTTCAGCAGACATCTAGTTTGCAGGGCACAGCACAGACTGTTAATAGGCCAGTAATAGCAGGCTAGCCCCAAAAAACCCATCAATTTGCTTGTGCACTAAGCAGCAAGCTAAGCTGAGTGTTTCATTCTGACAGCCCACAGTGCTCCAGTGACCTGCATTCAATCCCCTCGTGCAAGGAACTTCCAGGACCCCTCCCCACCCCCACCCGTGTGCATGTGCTCATGCGATCACCCCACCTGAAATCAGCCCTGCGCAGCGCAGAGAGGTGGAGCTGTCATTAGGAAGCGTGATGCTCGCGTGCTATCTTCCCACCAGATGGTTTTGAGCCGGGCGTAGGGGACGGAGAATTACCGCTTCTGCCTCTCTCTTTTATTTATTTTTGGTCCCTTTTAATCTCCCCCCTCCATTCACTGTCTGGTGCTAATTCTATTTGCGAGTGCTGCTGTGTGGGAATGGAGCTTGTACAAGAGAGGGCTGTCAGATTAGCCTGCAGTTGAGGCAAAGACACAGTCGTAGCAGCCTGCGGGAGACGAGCCAACTGTCTATAGCAAAGTCATAGCTTCCTGTAGCAGCCTCCTCTCCATCAGTGCTTTCACTGTCATGTTCACCAGTCCAATGAGCATGTGGCCTGTGAGCATGTGCAGTGGGAGGCTGCTGCTGCTGCTGGTGGTGTTGGTGGTGGTGCAACTGGTAGAAGAGCAGCTGTCCAGTTCCAGACAGAACCTGCCCACCACGCTCACAAAGCTGAGCTTGTCTCCGCTGTCTTTGGGTCTCTCAGGCCGTCACTCAGTTAGATCCACAGAAAGGAGGAGTTTGTCTGCAGGGTTTCAAACGCCAAACCGACTGAATAATCACAACAGCCCCCCAACCGACAACGGGGTGGGGCTCCTTCTCCCTCTAAAGGCCTTTTCTGCTTTGTCAGGCACTTGGTCACACATTGCAAAGCCCTTTTAAGTTAACACAATGTGACCATGCTTCTTAACTCTTCCAGTGACTTTTGGTTCCTTTGAGACGTTTCCCTTTGGCTTGTTTTGGGACTACATGAACTAGAATGTCTGCTCGTGATGAATATTGAATTTAAAGTTAGTTTGCACAACACATGTCCAATGTAAAGGTGCAGGTTTTGCATTTATTTATTTCTTTTTCATAATGTTTACCTGACGAAACACAGAGATCTGTATTTCAGCAATAGCATTTAAATATTCACTCAGCTATAGGCCTGATTAAGACCTGTCACTGCTGGCCCAGGATCAGATCCCACCAAAACATATTTCTGTATCTGCTGTGTTGCGCTGCTTGCAGCCTAACACACAAAATGAAGAACCAAGCTGTTCTGTATAAGACCCGAAATGCCGTGTGGATTTTTCTTGTGGCCGTGCTGTGCTGGCTAGCTGTGCTCTGCCAAGAGGGCAGCAGTTGCCCCTGGAGAGGCGCCAGATTACAGCCCACTTCTGGAAACGCAGCACGGCAGATTTTGACCGACGGCCATAATGAAAATGACGTTATAGCCAAAAAGCCCTTTTTTATTTATTTAAATCACTTCATTTAGCTTTGGCCAGCTGGCCGATCGCAACAGAAGCCTGGATGTGTGTACAGATTCAACGCGTTTGTGTACGGTATTATCACCACAAGTGGAAATGACTGGAGTTGTATGCTTGTTCTGAAAACCACAATTATTGCAACCCATACCAGTGTTTAAACCCCATAAACAGCAGTACAATGCTATTGAAGAGTTGCCTTTTTGAATCCAGCAGCTGCAGGAGCCCCGATGTAATGGCTCACATTGCACATCTGCAGCCACATTACTCAGTTTGGTTCAAAATGGCATATGCATTAATTTTAATTATGCATTTATTTCCATGCTTGCTGCATATGCGCAAAGAGACTCTTAGCTCAGTTTCTCTCCCTCCATCACTCTTTATCAGTTGGCACTGAACCAGCTGGCTCAGTGGAGTATCTCAGCAGCCTCACTCTGGATCTGGGAATTGGGGGGGGGGGGGGGCACAGAAATGAAAACATAGAAAAGACATGATTCCGAAAATTGTGCGTGGTAGGCCGGGAAGATGCCCTATCAA